>JAXIVD010000499.1:0-45000 GCA_036785275.1 Cancer borealis | reverse complement strand
TCAAGACGGACCGACCAAAGGAATTGGACGCGGCTGCTCCCCGCTTGAAGTTACCGACTCACGATCCAAGTTTCAAGGAAACGGAGACAATTCCTCCTGAGTGATCGTGCAGTTAACAGTACTTCGAACATCTTTCACGAGTGTTCGAGAACCCCTGTGTTTAAGTATCTACCACTGTACAACCCATTATCCTTTGTCATTAATATAGTGTTTACACTATATTAATCAATTTTCCGCACAGAGAGAAAGAGCGAGAAGCCTATAACCACTATTACCAGCTCACGAGTTAAGCAGTTTCACACGCAGACAGTTATTACAAATTGTTAAATATTATAGTCCCAGACACCAGTCTGTTAAAAAAGGACTATAGCATGATGGTGGCAGCTTGGTGAGACGATTACTTAAACAGTGTCCTCTCTACAATAACTGTTTCAGTGTTGAAACAAGTCATATTTCGTGTGAAAATTTCTCTGAGTGCGGGTGGGCAAAAGTAGTCCGTTGCAAGGGCGGCAGCGTCAGCAGTTTAGTGGTGTTGGTGAGAGAGCGGGCGGCCAAGGAAGTCAGTGTCAGCAGTTTGAAAGCAAAACAAACCGGCCCAGTTCCATCCCACTCTACACCTTCAAACGTGAGTCATCTTCACACCAGAGTGGTAGTCTAATGTTAACTATCACAGGAGAGAAAGTGACTGGTTAATGACAAGGTAAAAGTTGTTATTGAGTACATATGTCTTGACGACGGGTTGACCGCGAGACCGTGCTCAGATTAACACTCATCAACCAGAACACCTGTTCATTAGGACAACAGTTCTACCACCTCAGCAGAGAAGCTTGGTAGAGATAAGAATTTTTCTCCAGGATTTCGAGGAGCCTTCTTTGAAGATATTAAAGGCAGAAGACGAGTGTAAGCAAATGAGCAACGAGGAGTCTTTCCCTGCACAGGCTACATTCTACAGGAGACGACGCAGAAAGGTGCAGCGTCAGCGCAAGGCGTCATAATACTATGTATTTTTACAGTGAGTACAACATTTAGCTAACACTACAGTTACATTTAACTTAAAGTATGCACGTTACAACACAACGGGGACTTTATAATCCAATTTAAATAGTTATTCCCTTATAATCCCATTTTCGTGTTTGAAAAAGTTCCTGCAAAGGAGGTTGGTAAAATCTACGGGAAGTCATAAAATATTTTCAACAAATAACATTTTATTGAAGTGAAGTATGAAATATTTTTCCTCATGATATATATATATATATATATATATATATATATATATATATATATATATATATATATATATATATATATATATATATATATATATATCCATTTAACTTGTCTTATTTTCATTGTCTTATCAATTTATACCTTCTTTTGCTTTATTGGTGATTGCTAATGGCCGAAGGGAACAGTGAGTTGGCGAGAATTTACTTTGAAATACAGTCAGAGGAAGATGAGCTCATAGCTCAGCAACAAAAAAAGCAGCAACACGTGGTTGTGGAGTCAGAAGTTATCGACGCAGACGAGACTGTGGGGGAAAATTCAAATTTTCGTGATAATTCAAATTTGTCAATTGCCGGGGCGGAAGCTTTTATTAATTCATACCAACACGGTTCACCGGAAGCTTCAGATCTACTAAAGTTGCGAAGCGGTGAGAGATATTCTACCAAATCCAAACTGCCAGAAGGGTGTCTGCAGATGCACGAACACAAGGATCCGAAGCTCCACCTAGTTGGGCTGAGGAAGTAGATATGATGAGTCAGAATGATGTTAGACTCCCTCAGGGGAGTAATGTTTCTCAACCCGGGACAGGTGGACAGGCACTTATAGCCTCGCCTGCAGTAAAGATCCTGCCTACAGAGGCTTCTGTTAGGAAGTTTACCGGGGAAGACGACGGCTACTCAGCGCGTACATTCATCAACGTTTGTGAGGATGTAATGCGTAACTCTGCCATCATATATAATGCAGATAAAATATCTTTTGTGCGGGCGCTTATTGTGCAGCTAACGGAAGGGACAGCATTGTCCACCGAGAAAATTGGTAGTGATTGGAATAAATTTAAAGCCAACTTTATCAATGTTTTTTGTGGTGCCGCCGAGACCACAGTAAACAAGTAATACATGTTGTGGACAAATTAGCCTTAAACCTGGAAAGTAAAGACGTGTGGTCGGGCACCGTACTCGCAAATTCTTTGACGCAGGGTTGCGTACGAGTCCTTCGAGAAGGCAGCTGGTTCACTCAAGACCAGCAACTTATTAGCGTGAATAACCTAACAGCTTCTTAGAGCAATTTTTTCTACTTTGCCGCTGTTTCACCGCGCGTGAGGCAGACGGCGTCGTTGATGAAGTTCCAGTCCCAGGACGAGTTGGTGGACTTAGTTTCATAAGGCACTTGAATTACAAAGGCTCCTTGGCGGGGATACTCGCCATTCTACCAAGAGAACAAGACTGGATAGGTCTTTCCATTATGTTTACACATCTTGTACGTTTACCCTGATTGTCAATGTCAGAATCTGCCATCATGAGCTTAACCTTTCTTACAAGACTGTCATTATCAGACAAAGCTTTTATAACTCTATCCAATCTCCAACTATTTCTTGGCAGATTGTGATCTTTTACAATAACAACATCATTGACCATAAGATTTCTTCGAGTTTTGGTCCACTTTTGTCTAACTTGCAAGGACTGCATTTACTCTCTTTTCCATTATGACCCAAACTCATTAGCTAAATATTGCACCCTATGCCACCTCTTTCTACAGTACAAGTAATTTCTCTCAGAGGTGTTTGGAAGAGGCAGCATTACCTTTGTTTTCATAGTCAGCAGCATGTTGGGTGTTAAGAGCTCTAAACCGTCATGGGAAGTTAGATGATCCACCGTTAGAGGACGACCATTAACTATAGCTTCTACTTCGACTAGAAATGTCCTCAAGGTCTCATCATCTAACTGATCACCATGCTGTTTAAGTAACACTGACAATAGATTCCTTACTGTTCGTATATTCCTCTCCCATACACCACCCATATGGCTGGCATTGGGCACATTCATGTTAAACTCTATCCAGTCGCACTGATCCTTCATAAGTTCTTGTCTTACATTTTCTGTCTAACACCTTTTAAGTTCAGCTTTGGCCCTCACAAAGTTCGTTCCTTAGTCACATCTTAACTGTCTAACTGGGACTCTTTGCTCTACAAAGCGACGGTATGCATTGAGGAAAGAGCTTGTATCCATGCTGTTTGCTGTTTTAAGATGTACTGCTCTTGACACCATGCAAGTAAAAAGCACTCCGTATTTTTTAAGTTCTTTTCTACGCTCTTTAACAAAGAAGGGGCCAAAAAAATCAACTGCTGAATAAGTGAATGAAGATGAGGGTTCCAGTCTATCTGTAGGCAAATCTGTCATCTTTTGTCTCTGTGTGTTACTTCTAATTTTGCGGCAACTAACGCACTTGGAAATATGCCTAGACACAAGTGAAGATCCTCCTATAATCCAATAACCATTTAAAGTTATGCCCTTGCCTTGATGACTGACCCTTTCATGGTGATGGCATGATGAGGTCAGTTATGTGTGACTGTTTTCGAAGGATGGCTGGATGTTTTAGGGTGTCTTGAACGTTAGCCTGCCTTAATCTTCCTCCTACTCTCATTATGCCATCCCTATCTATAAAGGGATCAAGTTTGTATAATGAACTTGTCCTGGCTACTACTTTACCTCTTCTCTTGTCTTTACTGAATACAGAATTCTCATTGTTACTTTTTAGCATATTTATTTCACTTTGAAATGCTTCTATTTGAATTTGTCTTATTATTTCCTTTTCTGATTCTGCTATTTCTGCTACCATCACTGGTACATATTTACTTTGGCTGAATATAGTGTCACAGTTTCTGATACCTTTGAATTTATACTGAAGCCTCAGGCATCAACTGCTCTCTTGGCATGAAACTAATTAGAGAAACATTCAAGCCTCTTTAATTAAAAGGGGTTGATGCTTTTGTACATTTGCAGACACAGCATGGCATACAATTTTCTTCATCTCTGAATCATTATCATCTATAATCTCGTATTGAGGATATGTTACTGGGGGTATTATAGTTATAGATTTACCACTCTTCTCACGGTTGATCCCAGTAACTCTTGTGTAGTATAAAGTCAAATCACCTTAATAATTGTCTGTGGGTGAATAAAGATGGGTCTTCCCTTTTGTCTTTTATTAACTAAATATATTTCTCTAAGTGGTAACAATCTTCACATACGACCGCGGTGATTTCATTCACTCACTCACACTCTGTCTTTCACTCGCTTTCACTGTGTCACTGTCTAGTGCTTCTCCTTGTTCACGACTTAAGTCTTTTCCCGTAACAGGGCTACGTCTTAACTGTTTGGAAGCTGATGGTATTCTCCCTCTGATTGACGAGATTTTTCCTTGGAACCCTATAGTGTTGACGTCATTAACACAGTTATGACGAGCTGAATAAAGAATAATCCCTATCGTTGTGTACTAAACAAGACGATTTACGACGGAGCGTTACGGCTAGCGGCGACGAAAGTGCCGACACATATCTTGCCCTTTCACCTTATTATTCATAATTATTCATGCATTTAGTCCTGGTTATTCAACTTACTTAGATCTCTTTCCATCCATTAAAATGCCTATTGCTTGGCTCGGTCAGCTACTGCTTGTCGTCCCGACAAGTCTTCTATATTACAATAAAATAATATAGTAAAATTCTTAAAATCCTAATATTATCTTACATGTCATCTTATACTTCATCTTATATTTCATCTTATTCTAAGTCTCTTATACTCTATTGTAATGTTAGCATGCAATTTCAACTCTTGATTATATGCAACATCATTGAATATCTATATATAAGATACAACATATCATAGTTCAATGTATATAATACAACCCATTTTACAATGCAACTTATTATCAGTTTACTGTCAGTTTCTTTTCTATTTCACCATATCTTTTATGTCCTATTTCCTTTCCTATTAAGTATACAATACAACTTATTATCAGTTTTCTGTCCTATTCATTTCACCATATCTTTTCTGTCCTATTACAGGGTTACGGCATCGCAGATACATGTTTCACTAATGTTATCTATGAGATCATTTAGATTTTCTTGAATGTTTTCAATAGTATCTTCCAATACATCTAACTTTGACATTGACTGTTGTAATGTGTTCACATTGTTACGTAGATCAGCATGCAATCCTAGATTAGCAATTCCTAAACCTGCCAAGGCACCAATAGCTACAGTTACACCAATTGCTCTTTTACTTCTTGTATGAAGGAAATTACTCTCCAAAATATCTATTTTTTTTTTTATTGCAGAGGTTTTTCTGTAAATCCTGACATTATCTATGTTTTGTTCCTGTAATTTTTCTTCTGCCAATTTCAGCCCATTATTTATGACCTTTAAATTATCACGTACATATGTAACATTATCAAATTTGGGAACTATTCTAACTGACTGGTTTATTATTATTATGTTTCCTATTTTCTTGACTAGGACACCGGGCCTCACTGGGTCCCAGGCTGCTATCAAAGTGGCTACAAGTAGGCAAGCCAACAGTTTCATTGTTACCTGTAAAAGGAGTCACAATCAACTCCAAGTTCTACTGTTACCTGCTGTAATGTATTTATCACACCATAGCCACCATAATGTTACCCTTTTGTTATCACCATATGTTACCACCATATGTTATCTTGGTGCTACCAGGTGTTACCGTGGTGATGGTAACGAGTGTTATGTGAGATAGTGTGGCCCGAGCGGTTTAGCCAAATACGTGTACTTTATAGTTTTATTTACAGTATAAGATGATCAGTACGCTGGTACATAGAATAAGTCTCACTGCTTGTATTTGTGTTCTAAGCAAGCAGGGTTATGCACATAGAATAAAGTATATCACTAGAGTCACTGTGGGCACTATATCTCCTCACTTGGTTATAAGGTGAGGGTGGTGCAATATATCACTTTCAGCGACAGTTTGTAGGGCACTCGTAATAACACAGAAATGTCAGTAATAACGTTCAAGTCCGGACCTCGGATGTACGATGAGACTAGAGCACTCCGAGGTCCGTGACTTGTAGGTGTAGCTGCGTGGGTAGGTCTGAGGAGCCGGCCAAGCTGGGCGGTGAAGCATCCCTGCCGAGACGCCTGTCAAACGCTGAAATCAGCCGCTTTTCTCTAGGCGACAGCATAGCGCCTCATATCACAAGACACCTTCTAGACGCTGCGGTCAACAGCATTTCTCTGACCGGATGGCGGCCAGACACCAGGAGACTGCTTCCGAACGTTCGCCGTCACAAGACATTCGAGAACCTACTACATATATACCTCAACAATTATAATAACATTAATTGCATAATACATGAGATATATAGGAATAAAAATATAAGTAATACTACTTGCCTAACATGGGGTACATCGCTCGGTCACCTACTCGACGCGACCTCGCGATGTTCCTATATATCTAGAGTCATATACCTAACCTTGCGGAGGTATCAATTCATGGTCGCTAGCAGCTTTATTTGAAACTCTACCTTTTAACATATTATAGAGTGTTAAAGCACGTTCCACTAGAAAAAATAGAGGAATTATTATAACAATCACCAGCACTATCGGTAAGATGACTGTAGGGAAGTGTACATAAGGGCTCATGTAGGTTGGTAGGGAAGCATGGACTGCCGATTCAAATTCTGAGAAGTTATTTAATTTAAACTCAGAAATGGTATTAGTCACATACTTAATAGAAGAAATATTTACACTTTTAGCAAAATCTAAGGTGTAAATACGCATAAAAAAATCTAGAAACAAAACCTTTATGAAGTGTCTCAGGATGAGTCGACACTGTTGCTGAATTCAAGGTACATAATTTAAGAATAGCAAAGTGACCAGTCTGTCGACCGTGTAACCTTCTTGAAGGGCAAATCACTGTCACCATCGTGGGACGGATGAAGAAAAAGTAATGATGGCCCATGAAACTTTTATGGTAAAAAGGTTTTGGCTGTAATTGAGTGTAAGGGCATAGGTTTAAGCTCTGTGAAGCATCGTGTTGAATCAAAGCAACTTCACACACACCTTCTTTAGCAGGTAAGAAAGCAAAGAAAGACGCAGGGCAAAAATAAAATCCTATATGCTCAGATTTACACTGGTGAAGTATTTGGTATTCACCGGTACTGTAGAGAGTAAGCCCCTCGTTGACCAGCACAATAGAGTCAGGTAAATCAACGGCGAGAACAGAGGTGTTGATTTGAAATGGGAATGACTCTATTCGGTGAATATCATACATAACCTTCAAATGAAAGGGAACATGAACTACAATAGCGTCTGACGTTAACATTGCACTGAGAAGTGGGTAATAATGTAAAATTTCTGCTCCTGCAAAAATAAGGGTTAGATTATATTGTTCCTCTGCTATCGTTAAGGTGTGTAATAAATCCTTAACTGGGAATAAGGATGAGGACACTCTACTTCGGGAAGCGTCAACCACATTCCTCAGTACGAGCTCATTTGCATGCATGCTCGTATTGACTGAATTTTCTAGGGCATTTAGAACCATAAGAACCTCATCCATAACATAGGAAACATCTATGTTAAGGAATGCTTTGTTAAGAGAAGCACCTAAGATGTTAGTGTAATTGATCAATTTAATCATGCCTTCATTGAGTCGTGCAATCTTTCTGCAGTTTAGATCTACAGCCTTACGGTTAGATATAGCCATTGCAGCTAAATTATTGTAACGTTCTTGCAAATCCTTTACATCGCTATCCATGGCCGTACCAAACATCATCTGAGACAACATGCCAAGGCCATCAATTAGACCTCTTTTTGAACGAGTATTTGAAGGGAATCCATCATAATTTTCCAAGGCATCCTTGACTGTATCTCTTAGAAACTCTACATGTTCCTTCAACAACATCTTCATTAGGGAAGAATATTTTGTATCATGAATCGTGTGTTTGTTTAATTCAAATAGAGTATCACTTAGTTGCTCAGTAAGGTTTAGCAGACGACCTGGTACTGCTTTAAGCTCAGTATATAGATAACGAACCCACAAATAATACTGGATTAAGGAAACTCGGCCTATGTTGGCAGTGAGAGCTCCTGGCTTCAGATGAGCAGGATCTCGAGCTTGAATAGAAGTCAGAGCGAGCAGAAAAATGATGATAGCATACATCTCTGAAACAAGCAGAAAAAGAAAGTATGGAAATAAACTACTTCATTAAATAGCATTCAGCAAGAAATTATTTGCGAGAACGTAGATTGTAACCATGAGATTCAGTGGGTGGAGATGTGGTATTAGTATTAAGATGCACAGTGTTAGTAAGATTAGCTGTTTCTACCAAGCTTATCTTAGTTTTGGCCTTCGTCCGTTTTAGACGATCGTTATGTATAATTTCCAGCGTTTGAAGCCACGGAACTAACACCTCAAATTTATTTCCACTAATATGCTTAGTAATCAGGCGTGGTCCGACAAATTTAGGTGAAAGTTTAGAAGACCTTTCAGGTACTTGAATCATTACTGTATCGCCTGCTTGCAATTCAACAGGAGAAGCTCTTTTATGTTGCTTCTCTGCCATGGCTGTTTTTGATTCTTTTAAATTCCTCTGTATTTCCTGGTGAATATCTGAGAAAACTTTAAGCTGACATTTTCCATAATCATCCACATTATAAACAGGAGGCTGAGGCGAACTTATGAGATCAGTCGGGAGTCTCATTTCTACTCCGTGGAGTATAGAGTGAGGCGAGTGACCCGTTGACTCACATTTACTTGAATTAATACTGGCTGCTACATGTGAAAGCCAATCTTCCCAAGTTTCTAACAAACCACTCACCATTGGCCGCAATACTTCTAAAATTTTCTTGTTAGAGCGCTCTACAAGACCATTGCTGGCTGGATGATAGGCTGTAATGAAAGTTTGTTTTATGGTATATTGACTACATATTTCGCTCAGCAATGCATTTCTAAACTCCTTACCATTGTCAGAAAGAATAGTCCTTGGAGTAGAATGAACAAGAAACACTTTACTAATGAGTGCATGAGCGACAGCGCCAGCTGTTTTGTCCTTCAAGGGAGCCAGAACGATGTATCGTGAGAAATGCTCGACACATACGAGAAGATACTTGGACCCTTGACGACTAAACGGAAGATGCAGTAAATATATGCCAACGACATCCCAAGGTTGATTGGGTGGCGGATATTCAAAAATCGGTGCTTGTTTAGGCACCGTCCCATTATTCCGTGCACACTCAACACACTGATCCACATGTGCGTCCACATCCATTTTCATGGTTGGCCAGTAGTATTGATAGCGTGCAGCGCGTAAGGTACGATCTTTCCCCTTATGTTCGGCAACTGCTGTGTTATGAAGTTGATATAGTACTGTCGGGTATTACTAACTGTGTTACCGGTTTTTTCTTGTTCGACCAATGACGGCAAAGAACACCATCCGTATTGAGTAAAAACTGAGAAAGAGGTATATGTAGCTCAGGCAATTTAACATCATCACGGGATTCAAGATGATACACAACCTTGCTCCATACATTATGTTGACGTTGAGCTTTAGCGAGAGTCTGCATAGTAAAATTATCAAGCGGTTTGGTGGCTTGATCGATAGCACCAATAGGTATATTTCTTGACAACGCATCAGCCACTTTATTGGCTCGACCTGGCAGGTATTTGAATTCAGGATGGAATTTCTGTATTGTTAAGTACCACCGCGCGAGTCTACCGGTAAGGTTGCAACCCTTGAAAAGCTCGGTGACAGCCGCGTGATCAGTATAACACGTGATATGGTAATCTAGGATTATATCACGGAATGTTTTGAGTGCCCATACTACCGCGAGTGTCTCTTGGTGAGTCACGGAGTAGTTGGACTCCGCAGAATTTAGGGTTCTGCTCGCGTAAGCAATAGCACCAAGACCTAACGCACTTGCATCCGTGAATAATATAAACGGTTTAGCGTAGTCAGGGAACGCGAGAATAGGTGCGTGGGTCAGAGCAAACTTAAGGTTACAGAAACTTTCTTCTTGACCAGCACCCCAATGAAACGGCACGTCCTTTTTCAAAAGTTTATTTAAGGGCGATGCTATACTGGAAAAACCTTTGACGAATTACCTATAATATCCGCATAATCCTAAGAAGGATCTTACATTGTCTACATTTCGCGGTAGAGGAAAGTTTTGTATGGCCTTTACCTTGTCATCCATTGTGTGTATTCCATCTTCATTAACTAAATGGCCAAGAAAGGTGATGGACTTTTGTAAAAAATCACACTTGGATAATTTTGCTTTGAGACCCGCTTCACGGAATTTTAATAATACTGACTTTAAGTTAGCAAAATGAGATTTAGCATCTCTACTGAAAACAATAATGTCATCAAGGTAGGCGTACATATTTTTACCAATCATAGAAGCAAACAGAGTTGATATGAACCTCTGAAACGTGATCGGCGCCGTTTATAAGCCAAACGGCATTACGGAGAATTCAAAATGCCCGCTAGGTGTACTAAAGGCGGTGACCTTCCGCGACTCAGGTGACATAGGTATTTGCCAGTAACCACTTAATAGGTCAAGGCTGCTAAAAAAAATTATTTCCCTTTCCTATGGACATAAGTAAGTCCTTAAGTACGGGTAGAGAATAAAGATCGTCCTCTGTGACTTTGTTTACCTGTCGGAAATCAATAACTGGTCTAAAAATACCGTCCTTTTTAGGGACAAGGAATAGTGGATTGTTCCAGGGTGACCTTGATGGTGTAATTACTCCTTGTTCCAGCATCTCCGTTACTTGTTTGTCAACCACTTCCCGTTGACTATGTGGGAGTCGATAAGCGGGTATATAAATGGGTTGAGTATGGGGTTTAATTTAATAATGTGTTCTGCCCTATCGGTTGACCCTAGAGGTTCACCGGGTAATGCAATGACGTCACGATAGTGTTGCAATATATCTATCAATGAACTCCTTAACTCAGGATAATCATTAACCCTTACCAATGAATGAAACGTTGTTGAATGTTTTGTCTCCTCAGTTTGACACGAGTTAACTGAGGCAACACTACTACGTAGACTTAAATCAAGTGGATTTGGATCCACCTGTCTGTCATAAACTAACGCTTTGGTTAACAGTACTCCTTGTTTTAAAGTTATAGAACTATCAGTAGAATTAACCACAAAAGCAGAGGTGGTGCTTCCCTCTCGTACTGTATTTAAAGTTGGTTCCACAGCTAGTTTGTTTACTAAGCTGGGGTCTTCTAGGCATATATCATATAGGTATTTTATGAGTCCCTACTACAGTGGCATTAATTTCCTTCCACTCCTCAAAACAATTCGTTTGATGGTTTTCATTGCAAGTTGAAGTAGCCTGGTACGATCCAGATTCTATCTCTTTTTTCTGGGCGTTATGAATCACACTGATTTCCTGTGTGTCGGTAAAACTTTTTGGGTCCGTACGGTTTGAAGAAATTAAACGTCTGGGTATCTCCATTGACTTCAAGGTTTTACCCCGAAACTTTACACAATTAAGCACAGGTTGTATTTCCAACTGAATGTCCTTCATAGTCCTCAGTCCTAGAAATCCATCTGAAGGAAGACTGAAATTAGAAATGACATAGAAGTCCGTTCGGATGGGTGTAGTGTTATTACCTAACTTGATTGGAAGACGCACGATACCTAAAATATCTATAGGTGCGCTCGACACTCCCTGCAAATTGGTAATCGGTGGTCTGAAGGGCCATCGAACGACGCGCGCTTTAACTCCGAGTATGATGCAGCGGAGAGCACATTAACTGAAGCGCCGGTGTCGACAGCAAAAGATGCCCTTACAGAACCTATTTTGACAGGAAGAACCATAGCATCAGCGAGGTTGCAAGCCGCTATTATTGATGAGCGAGGAGCATTAATATCAACCCCGTCATCGGTTCCTTTCTGTTCACGATTTCTCGTTACTTCTAACCCGGGTGCTTTGCGAAGGCTCGCTGAACTTCCCCCGACTGAGAACCTCCTGACGTTCCATCATTCCCCTTGGGCTGATTATATTTAGCACTCAATTTCGCGATTTCAACACATTCTTCTGTGTTGTGAGTAGTACTGTTATGTAATCGACAGTACCTCGCGCTAGCACCAGGATAACCATGTAATAGAGGTGCTTCCCTGGTTTTCCCTGCTCTGTTTTGATAATTAGAGACAGCGGGGTGAGTGTATCTGCCTTGGGAATTTTGTTGAAATGCTTGTCCCCTTGCATGCGCCTTTTTAAGTTTCCTCTTCTCTCGGGACTTAATGTAACACCTATTGGCGGTATGTCCTTCTTTTTGACAATAGTGGCAAGTTAACAAAACCCTTGTGGCTGCGATGGGTAGTGACTTATCGCCGCCCAAATTGACACGGGTGGTTGTCGCCACGGTGGAGGCAGTCCACTTAGCGTTGTCGCTGGTTTCTTCAATCTTATTCTTTAATTTCCTGCTTAAATCATGCAGGTTTTCTTGAGGAGTAAAATCCAATGACAACGCTTTCCGTCTCTCATCATCCTGTAGGGTGAGTATATAGAACAAAAATTGGTGAAATTTATAAATTCTGTCACCCGGCAAATTACCGTTTACTAACCACCCACCATCTTCCAAAATTCTACGAAGATCCTCAGCGGTCTGAGTTGCGATCACCTGCCTCGTGAGCCAGGTTCTAGCAAACACTGCAGATGCTAATTTCTCGCAAGTGGCATTAGCGGTGGTGACGGTGTTTCTCCCGTCATAATCCCCAAAAGTTTTCAAGAAGTTCATACGAAACCTATCGAAGTCTTCTTTCTTTGTTGGCTGCACAAAAGTGCTGGATTCTATCAAATACTCGGCAGGTGACCCTTCCTCTAATCTCGAACGTATGAAGTAAATTTTATCTGAGGATAATGTTATGCAAGAATTCCTCATTACGTCTTCACATTGTTTAATAAAGGTTTGAGCGAGGTAACTCGAGTCGCGCTTACCGGAAAACTCACGGACTTTGTGGGTGGTTTGGAAAACCTTGATAGGTTGTTGTGCCTGCATGGTAGCGGCTTGTACCTGTGCAGGTGGTGGTTGAGACGCAGACGATGGACCAGCAACAGGCGGTGGTGAGGGAGTGCGAAGGGGTGTGTTCCCTCCAGTACCACTACTAGGGTTAGTTGTCATGCTGGTGGGTGTTGGGTTAGTACAGGCAAATAAATTAGTATCTACGGGAAGGCGTGGATATGGTGTTCCACTTCTAAGTGTGCGTATATTATTACTAAGTTCAGTCCCAGCAGACGCACCTGCTTCCTTAAAACTATCATCTTCAGCAGTGCAAATATGATCAAATTCTTTCACTAACATCGTTAAATTGTCTTTCGACATCGATTTACTAATAAGTAATTAATTGAAAATGATTAAAATAAATTAAATTCACTACTTACTTAATTAGAAGTGATATAGTAACGGTAGTGTAACGTTGTTTAAATAATTTCTCAGAGTTCACAATGCTTCACGTTGCCTTATTCATAATTATAAAAATAATAGGTTTGTAGGGCACTCGTAATAACACAGAAATGTCAGTAATAACGTTCAAGTCCGAACCTCGGATGTACGATGAGACTAGAGCACTGCGAGGTCCGTGACTTGTAGGTGTAGCTGCGTGGGTAGGTCTGAGGAGCCGGCCAAGCTGGGTGGTGAAGCATCCCTGCCGAGACGCCTGTCAAACGCTGAAGTCAGCCGCTTTTCTCTAGGCGACAGCATAGCGCCTCACATCACAAGACACCTTCTAGACGTTGCGGTCAGCAGCATTTCTCTGACCGGATGGTGGCCAGACACCAGGAGACTGCTTCCGAACGTTCGCCGTCACAAGGCATTCGAGAACCTACTACATATATACCTCAACAATTATAATAACATTAATTGCATAATACATGAGATATATAGGAATAAAAATATAAGTAATACTACCTGCCTAACATGGGGTACACTACTAACATTTCATCTATATATTCACAAAATTCTTTCTCTAACACTTGTCCATTTATACAGTATATCCTTGTTAATTGTTCAGTTTTATTATTTATTGCACACATCTCCTTTCTATAACTCCGTAGTTTCTTTTTGTATTCATTATTTTCCACATTTCCCAAATTTTCATTATCATCCGTTAACAACTCATTTTCTGTATCCTCAGAATTTTTTGGAGAATTATCTACATCTTTAGCTGATACTGACAAATTTGCCTTTTTCAAATAATTAAAATGTCGGATAGTTACTTCGCCATTTTTATGTGTTGGATTTTAAATTTGTTTCCTGTGTCTGGTGCAATTACTCTGTGTGGTCCTGAGAATTTTGGTGATAACTTGTTACTCCCAGCAAGTGGAACGTGTAGTTTTGCCATGACAATGTCTCTTTCTTTCAAATTTACTTCTCTAGCTGTTTTATGTTGAGTTTTCCTCATTAATCTAGTTGTTACTTGTGGGTAGTGATTGATCCCAGTAACTATTGTGTAATATAAAGTCAAATCACCTTAATAATTGTCTGTGGGTGAATAAAGATGGGTCTTCCTTTTTGTCTTTTATTAACAAAATATTTTCCTCTGAGTGATAACAATCTTCACATACGACCGCGGTAATTTCACTCTCTCACTCACACTCTGTCTTTCACTCGCTTTTACTGAGTCACTGTCTTGTGCTTCTCCTTGTTCACGACTTATGTCTTTCCCGTAACAGGGTTACGTCTTAACTCTTTGGAAGCTGATGGTATTCTCTCGTCTGACTGACGAGATTTTTCCTTGGAACTCTATAGTGTCGACGTCACTAACACAGTTATGACGTCGACCGGAAGTAAGTGACCAATCACAGGGTTGTCTAACTATGACGTACATTTTCTTCTACCAATGGGGTGTCTATACCTAACGAGCTGAATAGAGAATAATCCTTATCGTTGTGTACTAAACATGACGATTTACGACGGAGCGTTACGGCTAGCGGCGACGAAAGTGCCGACACATATCCTGCCCTTTTCACCTTATTATTCATAGTTATTCATGCATTCAGTCTTGGTTATTCAACTTACTTAGGTCTATTTCCAACCATTAAAATGCCTATTACACTAGTATATGTTTCCATATGACTTCTAACTCTCTGGTGTATCATTTGAAATTTGTTTATCCTACTTTTAATGTAATCATCTTCATTGTAAACAGGGTTTGGTTGTGTCTTTAGTAATTCGTATGGTAGAATCTTGTCTGTACCATAAAGAATGTAATGTGGTGTCTCACCTGTGGCTGAGTTTATCTGTGCGTTAAGTGCACACTTCACATTGTTACCTGTTGTGATGGTTGTTATTTATCCTACCACAGTGGCACCATTTGTTACCCTTTTGTTGTGGTGGTAACGAGTGTTATGTGAGATTATATGACACTTACCATGAGAGTAATGGTTTGCTGAGATAGATCATGGCCCGAGCGGTTTAGCCAAATACGTGTACTTATATACAGTTTTATTTATAGTATAACATGATCAGTACACTGGCACATATAATAAGTCTCACTGCTTGTATTTGTATTCTGGGCAAGCAGGGTGATGCACATATAATAAGAGTATATCACAAGAGTCACTGTGGGCACTGTATCTCATCACTTGGTTATAAGGTGAGGGTTGTGCAATATATCACTATCAGCGATAGTTTGTAGGGCACTCGTAATAACACGCATAGGTCAATAATAACTGTAAGTCCGGACACACGAATGTACTATGGAACTGGAACACTCCGTGATCCGCGACTTGTAGCTGTAACTGCGTGAGTACGTCTGACGGAGCCGGGCCAAGCTGGGCGCGGTGGAGCGGCATCGAGGCGCTCAGGTCAGCAGCATTTCTCTAGGCGGCAGTAATGGCACCTCACATCACAAGACACATTCGGGAACCTTCTACATACATACCTCTACAATAATAATAACATTAATTACTATATAGGAATAGAAACATAAGTAATACTACCTGCCTACATGGGGTACAACATAAGGGATCCAAGTGTCCCAGGTGATACTATAGGGATTAATTAATGATCTGAGACATGTGATTATCTTCGTATTTAATCTCTCGACTACACCATTTGCTTGGGGCCTGTAAACTTGGACATTTATTTTCTTTATAATGAAGAGTTTACATAATTTAGTTAAAATTTGGTTATTAAATTCTGTACCATTGTCTGAGATAATGGTATCTGGGGTTGTGAAGTTACAAATAATTTCTTCCATGATGACAGTTTCTATAGTTTCGGCCTTTTTATTTTGTATAGGCCGTAATATACAAAACCGTGACAGGTAGTCTATTGCTACTAACAAGTACTTGTATCTTGATTCTGAAAATGGTAATTCTAATGTGTCCAAGTGTACCCGCTCCCATGGGTGGTCTGGTATGGGATATGCAAGCATTGGTGTTGGGGTACTTGTATGTCCTTTAGTCTCAGCACAGATAAGACAATTTTCCACATAATCATAGATGTCTTTGCGCATTTGTCGCCAGTAGTACTTCAATTTAGCTTGCTTATATGTTTTGTCCTTTCCAGGATGTGAACTAGTGGGAATATCGTGCAGGTATTTGAAAATAATTGGTACTAATGATTCAGGGATTACTAATTGTCTAACTTTTCCTCTTGATGTGTCTACATCTGATAAGACTGTGTTCCTATACAAGAGTCCGTTAATAAGTTCATATTCTTCTACTTTAGTTTTCTTGTCCATCTTTGGTTGCGTTATCAGTTCAGGATTTTTCAAGTGTTCTATTAAACTACCCCAAGTCTTGTCCTTTCCCTGTTCCTCTTTTACTATATCATCCTCTAAGGAAGTTAACTCTTCGATACTGCATACTACTGTGTTTACTTCACGATCATGACTGATGTTCCTAGACAAAGCGTCTGCTGCGCAATTTTTCTTTCCAGTGATATATTCAAGTGTTACCTCATAATTTTGCAAAATTGCAAGCCATCTAGCAACACGACCACGAAGATTCTTGTGCTTAAACAAATTTTGAATGGCTGTGTGATCGGTCCATACTCGGATCTTATATCCTAATATCATGTCATAAAATTTTTCCAAGCAAAAGATAACAGCTAGAGTTTCTCGTTCCGTGATACTATAATTTCTTTCTGCTGATGTGCAAAGTCTAGAACTGTAAGCTATAGGCTGAGGCCTACCGTTTCTTTCTTGCATGAGAATTCCTCCTAGCCCAACATCTGAAGCATCCGTGCAAAGGATGAACTCTTGTTTGTAATTAGGGAAAATTAGAACTGGAGAGCTCGTAAGTTTCTCCTTCAACGACTCAAATGCGCGCTGTTGCTCTGGTCTCCACTCAAATTTAGCGTTCTTCTTCATGAGTGAAGTGAGGGGTTGTGCTCTGTCTGCGTAACCACGAATATATTGTCTATAATATCCTGTGAGTCCTAAGAAGCTCCTGACTTTATCTACTGAAGTCGGAGTGGGAAAGGTGTTTACTGCGTCTACCTTAGACTGCACTGTTCTAAGTCCATGTTGATCTATTTGGTGTCCTAAGTATATGACCTTGTCCTGTAAAAATGAACATTTCTCTAGGCATATCTTTAAACCTGCCTCTCGTAGCATAGAGAAGACTAGATCTAATTTGGTGAAATGTTCCTCTGCTGTTTTAGATGCAATTAAAATGTCGTCCAAGAAGACGTTAGCAGGATTTCCTATAAGACCATGTAACACCATGTTCATAAGTCGCATGTAAGTGAGAGGACTATTTGATAACTCAAAAGGCATCCGTTTGAACCTATAATGTCCTGTTGGTGTGCTGAAGGCTGTCATGTCCTTGCTACCTTCTTCTAGCTCAATTTGCCAAAAGGTACTCTTGATATCAATGGTACTAAAATACCTGTTCTCTGTTCCTAGACTATGAAGAATGTCTGATATGACTGGTAGAGGAAGTCTGTCTGGGATGGTTCTTTCAATAAACTTTCTATAATCAACAACAGGTGAATTCCATTCACTATCACTTGGTTCAATTACATCTTGTGCGAACATTTCTGCAACTATCTTATCTAGAGTAGCGAGCTTAGAGTGAGCCATTCTATATGCTGGAATATATATTGGCTGGGTTTCAGATTTTAATTTGATTTTATGTTTCAGTACGCTTGTCTTGCCTAGGGCGTCCCCTGGCAAGGCAATCGCGTCCTTATGCTTGATTAACAAGTTCATTAATTCCTTTCGTAAATCGTGCTGACATGTTGACTTGAGGTGGTTCCGGAACTTCCACTCCAAGTCTTCGGTGTCAGACTGTACTTGGCCAACAAAAGTGCCTTCATAATTTGGCTGGATTTCATTCTCATTTAAAATTTCAATAGGATGCTCACATATCTGAAATAGACCAATTTGTGTTCCTGGTTTGAGGATTAATTCTTTGTTAACAGCGTTGATAAGAAGGACTTCGACAGTACCGTCGTGAGACATATATACTGCCGAGTCAAGGTGACATCCTTTCAATTTTGTTGTCTCAAGAAGAACTATTACCTCCCGAGCGTCTTTCAAACCTTTCAGCGCAACTTTCACCTTGTTAATTGACATGGAATGCAACAGTGTCGACCCTGTTACATGTCCTGAAACAATTCGCAAGGATTCAGTTGGATTATCAGGTGTTTCTTGCTTAGTAAATTCACTTTTGGTTTGATCTAAATCTACTGTCTTGAATTTCCTTGTAGAATTGATTCTCAGTGGACGGCAGAAAATTTGTAATTGACCGCTCTCCCACGTTATCAAGATCTTCAGTTTGTTTGCTCATGACACAAGTTTTGTCTATATTTTCTACGACTGGAATTGTTTGATTACTTTCATTATTGATAAATGGAATTAATATGCAGGAGAACCGGGCACGTCGCCTTGCAGGGAAAAGAGCGATATCTTCGTCTCTCATGGTTTCATACCCTATAAGGAGGTCTCCTGGGAATGATGACTTCTCTACAACTACAGCATTAATGTCAAAGAGAAAGATACTTTCTACTAGTATCTCTAGTTTAACTTTTCCTAATGTTTTCATCTTATTGCCTGTTACTCCGTACAAGGAATAATGAGTTGGTTCAAGGACGATCACTCCAAGTATAATTTTCCTCAAATAACCTACACTGATGTTTATCATTGCGCCGGTGTCTAGGAAAATACGACTGGGTTTATCACATACTCTAGCTTCAATAAGTGAACCGGTAGCTGTGTCATTCACGGTCACTACAATTTCTTTTTCCCTGTCATGGTCCTTTTGTTTGTCATGGATCGGATCTACTGACCTCGGTGGGATAATGTCCCGTGTGCTTGTACAACGAGACTTAGAGGACACATTTTGTGTTCCTATTGTTGTTGCTGCGGCGGTTGCTGAGGGGACTGTTGGCAAGGCTGCCCCCCACCTTACTGGTAGGGGCCCTGATGAAAATTTACGTTGTGTCCTGCAGATCCCCGTCTACAGTCTCGAGTTTTATGTCCTATTTTCCGATGGTAGACACACCAAGGAGGATTTCTACATATACTTTCTAGGTGTCCCTGATATTGGCAGTTTCCACAGATTGCTTGTGAGAAGCAATTTTTTGCTAGATGCCCCATTTTGTGGCAAGTGTAATATTGGATAGAGCTTCTGGGTCTAGAACTACTTCTGGCTCTTTGCGCGTATGTCTTCTGAGTGGATGGAGTCCGTGCTCTACTCCGGCTCGTTGGGGAAGGAGACTGTTGTCTTACTGGCAACACATACTGGTTGCACTGCGGATCTTTCTCTAAATACCTCATGATTATGTAGTTTATTTGACTTAAGGGTATATTCTGATTCAAATCTTTATATAGTTTTTCTGTGATTGACCCATGGCTATTTCTAATCAGGTAGGCCATCATGAACATTTTGCTCATCATACGCAATGGTACTAGAGTATCATTATTTGCCTCAGTCCATGGTGTACCCTAATATTGTCTTCTACTTGTTTTGAGAAGGTGTCTAGTCTAGTTATGTAATCTGTTGTGTCCTCACCCGGTATTTTTTTCATTCCCAGGCATTTGACCATAATCTTGAGGGGATCATTATCACTTGTGCGGGAGAAATGTTTCCTAAATTCACTCAAGTATTCTTGATATGTATTTAGCTCTTCTACAAAGTGTCTGCATTTAATTATTGATCTGGCGTGTCCTTTGTCTGGGTGGATGTTTTCCTTGAATGCTTCTATTTTCTGTTTATCATCTTTTATCCCTTTGTTGACGATGTACGTTTCTACAATGGCTATGTAACTATCCAAGTCTATGTCACTACTTTCTCCGGAAAATTGGGGAATACTTCAACATTTGTGTAAATTTCATGTTCTAAGGTCTTAGTTGAATCTGTCATCGTTGTGGTTTGGTTTCTCAATCACCTAGCTAAACTTCTGGTTAAAACTGGACTTGCTCTTAAGTCGAATCTCCATATTCTGTTACACTTTACAACAGGCATGGACCTACAATTTTAACAACAATAAAATATACCTATATATATGTCGTGTTTGCGATATAGGGAGAAGCACTATAAGACAGATGACAGATGCACTCCTGCAATGTCTTTGTATTTTTCAGGCAATTCACTCCTACCAGGTCACACCAGGAATCTAAATTGTGCAAAAAATGTTAATAAAGAAGTTCAAAGACAAGTAATTACAGTGAAATGAATATTCTCAATATTTCATGTTATTAGGTATATAATTTTAACTGGATGGGGTGCTGGTATCCGCTGCAAGGTGTAGATATGGGTGTATTTGTACAGCCCGTGGATGGCTGGCTGCTGACTGGGTTGTTGGCTGGTTGCTACGCCCGGCAGACTCGGATCGTAGCGGCGAGGTGGGTGCGTGGCTGCGAGTGAGCGTCAATGTCACACCCACACTGTTCTGCTTCTTGCGATGATGTTGATTGTAAAATGCGACAATGCGAGGAGGGGTAGTGAGAGAGGATTATGAAATGTTTATGTGGCCTTAAATACCGCGCACCAGTCGTGGAAGTATATTTACCAAACTTTGCGTCTTGTTTCACAATATTCGGAGGCTTGTTGATATCCCGTGAGCTGCGACACCACTGTTACTGGGAATATTATAGTTATAGATTTACCACTCTTCTCACGGTTGATCCCAGTAACTCTTGTGTAGTATAAAGTCAAATCACCTTAATAACTGTCTGTGGGCGAATAAAGATGGGTCTTCCCTTTTGTCTTTTATTAACAAAATATATTTCTCTAAGTGGTAACAATCTTTACATACGACCGCGGTAATTTCATTCACTCACTCACACTCTGTCTTTCACTCGCTTTCACTGTATCACTGTCTAGTGCTTCTCCTTGCTCACGACTAAAGTCTTTTCCGTAACAGGGCTACGTCTTAACTGTTTGAAAGCTGATGGTATTCTCCCTCTGACTGACGAGATTTTTCCTTGGAACCCTATAGTGTCGACGTCATTAACACAGTTATGACGTCGACCGGAAGTAACTGGCCAATCACGGGGTTGTCTAACAATGACGTAGATTATCTCCTACCAATGGGGTGTCTATTCCTAACGAGCTGAATAAAGAATAATCCTTATGGTTGTGTACTAAACAAGACGATTTACGACGGAGCGTTACGGCTAGCGGCGACGAAAGTGCCGACACATATCCTGCCCTTCCACCTTATTATTCATAATTATTCATGTATTTAGTCTTGGTTATTGAACTTACTTAGGTCTATATCCATCCATTAAAATGCCTATTACAGATAGTCAGTAATTTCATTCTGATTCCAAAGAATTCTGGTCCTGTACTGTCATTCCTGGAGATGCATGATTAGCTGGGTTATTCTCTGTGTCTACATATTTCCACTGATCAGGTGAAGTTTCGTCTCTAATTTGCTGTACTCTGTTAGCTACATACACATGAAATTTCTTTGAATCGTTTGCTATGTAACCAAGGACGACTTTGCTGTTTGACCAAAACACTTGCTTTACAAATTTGTAGTTAAGTTCTTTCTTGAGTAGTTCGTGAACTCTAACTGACACGACTGCTGCTGTAAATTCTAATCTGGGAATTGTGATGGATTTTAGAGACGTGACACGCGATTTTGCCATGATTAAAGCACAGTGTATGTTACCAGTCTCTTTAATCAATCTAATGTAAGAACACTGGCCATATCCATCTTGACAGACATCTGAAAAATGATGCAATTCAACATTCTTGACTTCTCCAAATGACTCAGGTTTATAGCATCTAAGTATTCTAAGGTCTTCCAACTTTTGCAACTCATCTCTCCTTTTTACCCATTTAGATCTAACATTATCTGGCACCTCATCATCCCAACTAGACCCATATTTGCACAATTCTTAAAGGATTTGCTTAATCACAAGAATAAAAGATGACACTAGACCTAACAGGTCATATACAGAGCTCACAGTGGACAAAATACCTCTTCTTGTGAGTGGTTTATCCTTCAACTGTATTCTAAATTGAAAAGTGTCAGACTCTATACGCCATTCGATTCCCAGAGTTCTTTCCATAGGCAGTGTTTCTCTACTAAAATCAAAATTCTTAACAGCATTCACTCTTTCATTAGGGGATGTTGTTTCTAGTACTTCCCTGCTGTTGGACAAAAACTTATGAAGGTTGAAACCTCCCATGCTACATATTGCCTTGCTTTGTTTAATCAGAGTGACGGCTTCATTCACTGTTGTCACTGACTGAAGGCCATCATCAACATAAAAATCTGTTCATGTAAAATTTGCTGCATCAGACCCATATAACTTTTCATGGTCATCTGCAATCTTCTTTAATGCAAAATTGGCATAACTTTGAGAAGATGTGGCACCAAACAAGTGAGCCGTCATTCTGTATTCAACAATTTCTTTTGTTACATCACCATTTTTCCACAGAAGGAACCTAAGCATGCTCCTGTGTTCTGGATTCACCTTCACTTGGTGGTACATTGATTCTATATCACATACAAATGGAATAGGTTCCTGCCTAAATCTGCAAAGTATCCCTATTAATTTATTGGTGAGGTTTGGACCCTGTAACAAATGACCATTTAACGACTGACTCTTATAGTTTGCACTGTAGTCAAATACTACTCTTATTTTTCCTGGTTTCTTAGAGTGATACACTCCATGATGTGGAATGTACCAAACCTGAACATCATTCTTAGTTAGATCCTTCATTGGCACAACCTTTGCATAGTCTTTATCTATCATATCATCCAAGAACAATATATAGTTATTTTGGTGGTGTTTATCTTTGTCAAGTCTGTTTTTTAGCTTCGTTATGCTCTGGCAAAGTTTTACTGTTTGGAAGCTTAACATTGTCGTTTTTAAGAGAAAGAGGCAACTCATAATGCCTGTCTTCCTGCTGATGTACTCCAGCTTTCATTTTATTCATAAACTTCCTGTCTTCATACGATAATGGAACATCAGCTGACTTCCTTTCATTGAAATCAAGCTCAAACATACTTTTTTACTTGGGAGGGATTTATTATCTCCTTAGTCCTTGATGGAACGACTAAGAAGCTTACCCTTTTCTCCTGATTTATCTTAACCTCTTGTACAAATGTTCTAAATACTGTCAGGATATTATCTTCTAATCCTTGATTAACAGCAACCCTTCCTTGGATGTCCCATCCCAACTCTGTTCTTATACCACAGGGCTCTCCAGACTCCCCTGAAATGACTTCCCTGTGTTCTATTGCTTCACTACAATTCACTCCAGTCAGAAGCCCTATTTCTACATCTGACCTATATGGCATGAGTTTAGAAGCAATTAGAGATAAATGGGACCACCCTTCTGCTGTCTCCTTTCTAGGAATCTGATCTCGTCGTGCTGGGATATTCTATCTAGAGTATGCATGTGGAAGCTCTATATTTCGTTCGTCATAGATGCCTCGTACTACAAGTCCAGAGAAGTTCTTACACAAAATTTTTTCTTCTTCATTTATTGTGGAAGTTTGCAAAGAAATTTGCGGTCCACTTACTCCCACCTCATCTAAGAGACTTTGCTTCATGAAACAAGCATCAGATTGATTGGCCAACAATGCATACACTAAAACTTTATTCCCTTCATTACCTTCTTGGTACATCCACACTGGTACTATTAAAGTATGTGTGTCTCCAGCAACTGACTGTTTGACCTTAACCTCATTTATAACAACTGGTCTGTCATCGTTTTTCATGAGATCAGTTACCCGTTCTGGTCTTTCCTATTGTTACCCGGTGTGGTAACGAGTGTTATGCGAGATAGTGTGGCCCGAGCGGTTTAGCCAAATACGTGTACTTTATACAGTTTTATTTACAGTATAAGATAATCAGTACACTGGTACATAGAATAAGTCTCACTGCTTGTATTTGTATTCTACGCAAGCAGGGTTATGTACATAGATTAAAGTATATCACAAGAGTCACTGTGGCACTATATCTCCACACTTGGGTATAAGGTGAGGGTGGTGCAATATATCACTTTCAGCGACAGTTTGTAGGGCACTCGTAATAACACAGAAATGTCAGTAATAACGTTCAAGTCCGGACCTCGGATGAACGGTGAGAGTAGAGCACTCCGAGGTCCGTGACTTGTAGGTGTAGCTGCGCGGTTAGGTCTGAGGAGGCCGGCCAAGCTCGGGAATGAGGTATCTTCGCCGACGCCCCTCAAAAGCTGACGTCAGCCGCTTTTCTTTAGGCGACAGCATAGCGCCTCACATCACAAAAACACCTTCTAGACGCTGCGGTCAGCAGCATCTCTCTGATCGGATGACGGCCAGACACCAGGAGACTGCTTCCGAACGTTCGCCGTCACAAGACATTCGAGAACCTACTACATATATACCTCAACAATTATAATAACATTAATTGCATAATACATGAGATATATAGGAATAAAAATATAAGTAATACTACCTGCCTAACATAGGTACATCGCTCGGTCACCTACTCGACGCGACCTCGCGACGTTCCTATATATCTAGAGCCATGTACCTAACCTTGTGGAGGTGTCAATTCGTGGTCGCTAGCAGCTTTATTTGAAACTCTACCTTTTAACATATTATAGAGTGTCAAAGCACGTTTCACTAGACAAAATAGAGGAATCATTATAACAATCACCAGCACTATCGGTAAGATGGCCGTAGGGAAGTGTACATAAGGGCTCATGTAGGTTGGTAGGGAAGCATGGACTGCCGATTCAAATTCTGAGAAGTTATTTAATTTAAATTCAGAAATGGTATTAGTTACATACTTAATAGAAGAAATATTTACACTTTTAGCAAAATCTAAAGTGTAAATACGCATAAAAAGTTTAGAAACAAAACCTTTATGAAGTGTCTCAGGGTGAGTCGACACTGTTGCTGAATTCAAGGTACATAATTTAAGAATAGCAAAGTGACCAGTCTGTCGACCGTGTAACCTTCCTGGAGGGCAAATCACTGTCACCATCGTAGGACGGATGAAGAAAAAGTAATGATGGCCCATGAAACTTTTATGGTAAAAAGGTTTTGGCTGTAATTGATTGTACGGGCATAGGTTTAAGCTCTGTGAAGCATCGTGTTGAATCAAAGCAACTTCACACGCACCTTCTTCTTTAACAGGTAAAAGTGCAAAGAGAGACGCAGGGCAAAAAGAAAATCCTATATGCTCAGATTTACACTGGTGAAGTATTTGGTATTCACCGGTACTGTAGAGAGTAAGCCCCTCGTTGACCAGCACAATAGAGTCAGGTAAATCAACGGCGAGAATAGAGGTGTTGATTTGAAATGGGAATGACTCTATTCGGTGAATATCATAAACAACCTTTGAATGAAAGGGAACATGAACTACAATAGCGTCTGACGTTAACATTGCACTGAAAAGTGGGTAATAATGTAAAATTTCCGCTCCAGCAAAAATAAGGGTTAGATCATATTGTTCCTCTGCTATCGTTAGGGTGTGTAATAAATCCTTAACTGGGAATAAGGATGAGGATACTCTACCTCGGGAAGCGTCAACCACATTCCTCAGTACGAGCTCATTTGCATGCATGATCGTATTGACTGAATTTTCTAGGGCATTTAGAACCATAAGAACCTCATCAATAGCATAGGAAACATCTATGTTAAGGAATGCTTTGTTAAGAGAAGCACCTAAGATGTTAGTGTAATTTACCAGTTTAATCATGCCTTCCTTGAGTCGTGCAATGTTTCTGCAGTTAAGATCTACAGCCTTACGGTTAGATATAGCCATTGCAGCTAAAGTATTGTAACGTTCTTGCAAATCCTTTACATCGCTATCCATGGCCGTACCAAACACCATCTGAGACAACATGCCAAGGCCATCAATTAGACCTCTTTTTGGACGAGTATTTGAAGGGAATCCATCATAATTTTCCAAGGCGTCCTTGACTGTATCTCTTAAAAACTCCACACGTTCCTTCAACAACATCTTCATTAGGGAAGAATATTTTGTATCATGAATCGTGTGTTTGTTTAATTCAAATAGAGTATCACTTAGTTGCTCAATAAGGTTTAGCAGACGACCTGGTACTGCTTTAAGCTCAGTATATGGATAACGAACCCATAAATAATCCTGGATTAAGGAAACCCGGCCTATGTTGGCAGTGAGAGCTCCTGGCTTCAGATGAGCAGGATCTCGAGCTTGAGTAGAAGTCAGAGCGAGCAGGAGAATGATGATAGCATACATCTCTGAAACAAGCAGAAATAAGAAAGTATGGAAATAAACTACTTCATTAGATAGCATTCAGCAAGAAATTATTTGCGAGAACGTAGATTGTAACCATGAGATTTAGTGGGTTGAGATGTGGTATTAGTATTAAGATGCACAGCGTTAGTAAGATTAGCTGTTACTACCAAGCTTATGTTAGTTTTTGCCTTCGTCCGTTTTAGACGATCGCTATGTATAATTTCCAGCGTTTGCAGCCACGGATCTAACACCTCAAACTTATTTCCACTAATATGCATAGTAATCAGGTGCGGTCCGACAAATTTAGGTGAAAGTTTAGAAGACCTTTCAGGTACTTGAACCATTACTGTATCGCCTGCTTGCAATTTATCAGGAGAAGCTCTTTTATGTTGCTTCTCTGCCATGGCTGTTTTTGATTCTTTTAAATTCCTCTGTACTTCCTGGTGAATATCTGAGAAAACTTTAAGCTGACATTTTCCATAATCATCCACATTATAAACAGGAGGCTGAGGCGAACTTATGAGATCAGTCGGGAGTCTCATTTCTACTCCGTAGAGTATATAGTGAGGCGAGTGACCCGTTGACTCACAGTTACTTGAATGTATACTGGCTGCTACATGTGAAAGCCAATCTTCCCAAGTTTCTAACAAACCACCCACCACTGGCCGCAATACTTCTAAAAATTTTTTGTTAGCGCGCTCTACAAGACCATTGCTGGCTGGATGATAGGCTGTAATGAAAGTTTGTTTTATGGTATATTTACTACATATTTCGCTCAGCAATGCATTTCTAAATTCCTTACCATTGTCAGAAAGAATAGTCCTTGGAGTAGAATGAACAAGAAACACTTTACTAATGAGTGCATGAGCGACAGCGCCAGCTGTTTTGTCTTTCAAGGGAGCCAGAACGATGTATCGTGAGAAATGCTCGACACATACGAGAAGATACTTGGACCCTTGACGACTAAACGGAAGTTGCAGTAAATCTATGCCAACGACATCCCAAGGTTGATTGGGTGGCGGATATTAAAAAATCGGTGCTTGTTTAGGTTAGGTTCCCTTATTTCGTGCACACTCAATACACTGATCCACATGTGCGTCCACATCCATTTTCATGGTTGGCCAGTAGTATTAATAGCGTGCAGCGCTACATATTTTTACCAATCATAGAAGCAAACAGAGTTGATATGAACCTCTGAAACGTGATCGGCGCCGTTTTTAAGCCAAACGGCATTACGGAGAATTCAAAATGACCGCTAGGTGTACTAAAGGCGGTGACCTTCCGCGACTCAGGTGACATAGGTATTTGCCAGTAACCACTTAATAGGTCAAGGCTGCTAAAAAAATTATTTCCCTTTCCTATGGACATAAGTAAGTCCTTAAGTACGGGTAGAGGATAACGATCGTCCTCTGTGACCTTGTTTACCTGTCGGAAATCAATAACTGGTCTAAATTTACCGTCCTTTTTAGGGACAAGGAATAGTGGACTGTTCCACGGTGACCTTGATGGTGTAATTACTCCTTGTTGCAGCATCTCCGTTACTTGTTTGTCAACCACTTCCCGTTGAATATGTGGCAGTCGATACGCGGGTATATAAATGGGTTGAGTATGGGGTTTTAATTTAATGTGTTCCGCCCTATCGGTTGACCCTAGAGGTTCACCAGGTAATGCAATGACGTCACGATAGTGTTGCAATAAATCTATCAATGAACTCCTTAACTCAGGATAATCATTAACCCTTACCAATGAATGAAACGTTGTTGAATGTTTTGTCTCCTCAATTTGACACGAGTTAACTGAGGCAACACTACTACATAGACTTAACTCAAGTGGATTTGGATCCACCTGTCTGTCATAAACTAACGCTTTGGTTAAGAGTACTCCTTGTTTTAAAGTTATAGGACCATCAGTAGAATTAACCACAAAAGCAGAGGTGGTGCTTCCCTCTCTTACTGTATTTAAAGTTGGTTCCACAGCTAGTTTGTTTACTAAGCTGGGGCCTTCTAGGCATATATCATTTCCAACCTTGGCATTAAGAACCGATACTGGTATGTGGGCTGCCGCACGACTAGGTATTTTATGAGTCCCTACTACAGTGGCATTAATTTCCTTCCACTCCTCAAAACAATTCGTTTGATGGTTTTCATTGCAAGTTGAAGTAGCCTGGTACGATCCAGATTCTATCCCTTTTTTCTGGGCGTTATGAATCATACTGATTTCCTGTGTGTCGGTAAAACTTTTTGGGTCCGTACGGTTTGAAGAAATTAAACGTCTGGGTATTTCCATCGACTTCAAGGTTTTACCCCGAAACTTTACACAATTAAGCACAGGTTGTATTTCCAACTGAATGTCCTTCATAGTCCTCAGTCCTAGTAATCCATCTGAAGGAAGACTGAAATTAGAAATGACATAGAAGTCCGTTCGGATGGATGTAGTGTTATTACCTAACTTGATTGGAAGACGCACGATACCTAAAATATCTATAGGTGCGCTCGATACTCCCTGCAAATTGGTAATCGGTGGTCTGAGGGGCCATCGGCTACCACGCGACGCGCGCTTTAACTCCGAGTATGATGCAGCGGAGAGCACATTAACTGAAGCGCCGGTGTCCACAGCAAAAGATGCCCTTATAGAACCTATTTTGACAGGAAGAACCATAGCATCAGCGAGGTTGCAAGCCGCTATTATTGATGAGCGAAGAGCATTAATATCAACCCCGTCGTCGGTTCCTTTCTGTCCACGATTTCTCGTTACTTCTAACCCGGGTGCTTTGCGAAGGCTCGCTGAACTTCCCCCGACTGAGAACCTCCTGACATTCCTTCATTTCCCTTTGGTTGATTATATCGAACACTCAATTTCGCGATTTCAACACATTCTTCTGTGTTGTGAGTAGTACTTTTATGTAATCGACAGTACCTCGCGCTAGCACCAGGATCACCATGTAATATAGGTGCTTCCCTGGTTTTCCCTGCTTTTTTTTGATAATTATAGACAGCGGGGTGAGTGTATCAGCCTTGGGAATTGTATTGAAACGCTTGTCCCCTTCCATGCGCCTTTTTAAGTTTCCTCTTTTCTCGGGACTTAATGTAACACCTATTTGCGGTATGTCCTTCTTTTTGACAATAGTGGCAAGTTAACAAAACCCTTGTGGCTGCGATGCGATGACTCATCGCCGCCCAAATTAACACGGGTGGCTGTCGCCACGGTGGAGGCAGTCCATTTAGCGTTGTCGCTGGTTTCTTCAATCTTATTTTTTAATTTCCTGCTTAAATCATGCAGGTTTTCTTGAGGAGTAAAATCCAATGACAACACCTTCCGTCTCTCATTATCCTGTAGGGTGAGTATATAGAAAAAAATTGGTGAAATTTATCAATTCTGTCACCCGGAAAATTACCGTTTACTAACCATCCGCCATCTTCCAAAATTCTACGTAGGTCCTCAGCGGTCTGAGTTGCGATCACCTGCCCCGTGAGCCAGGTTCTAGCAAACACTGCAGATGCTAATTTCTCGCAGGTGGCATTAGCGGTGGTGACGGTGTTTCTCCCGTCATAATCCCCAAAAGTTTCCAAGAAGTTCGTACGAAACTTATCGTAGTCTTCTTTCTTTGTTGGATGCACAAAAGTGCTGGATTCCATCAAATACTCGGCAGGTGACCCTTCCTCTAATCTCGAACGTATGAAGGAAATTTTATCTGAGGATAATGTTATGCAAGAATTCCTCATTACGTCTTCACATTGTTTAATAAAGGATCGAGCGGAGTAACTCGAGTCGCGCTTACCGGAAAACTCACGGACTTTGTGGGTGGTTTGGAGAACCTTGATAGGTTGTTGTGCCTGCATGGTAGCGGCTTGTACCTGTGCAGATGGTGGTTGAGACGCAGACGATGGACCGGCAACAGGCGGTGGTAAGGGAGTGCGAGGGGGTGTGTTCCCTCCAGTACCACTACTAGGGTTAGTTGTCATGCTGGTGGGTGTTGGGTTAGTACAGGCAAATAAAGTAGTATCTTCGGGAACGCGTGGATGCTGTATTCCACTTCTAAGTGTGCGTATATTATCACTAAGTTCAGTCCCAGCAGACGCACCTGCTTCCTCAAAACTATCACCTTCAGCAGTGCAAATATGATCAAATTCTTTCACTAACTTCGTTAAATTGTCTTTCGACATCAATTAACTAATAAGTAATTAATTAAAAGTTATTGAAATAAATCAAATTCACTATTTACTTAATTAGAAGTGATATAGTAACGGTAGTGTAACGTTGTTTAAATAATTTATCTGAGTTCACGATGCTTCACGTTGTTTTATTCATAATAATAATAATAAGAGAATGAACAACACTTACATTTGATTATTAGTAATAAAATGAGACCGTTAATTAATCAAGAAGAAATGAGAGGATGGTGAAAAGTATACACATATAAATATACACCAAATAATCCACTAGACTCAATATACTGCTTTTTTTTTTCTTCAGCAAAATATATATGAGCAACAATAATAATAAATCACTGCTTTAACCACTTAAGTGTATGCAAGTATTATTGTTTTAATAATGTTTAATGGTAGTATTTTAGCTAAATGCATGTGTATCTCACCTAAATAATTAATATGCGACGGTAAATTGATTGAAGTCGCCGCGTCCTTTCAGGCCAGGAAACTTGTCTTCCTCACCCTCTCGTGTCCCTCGGTTGGTCAGCTGTTGAAGTGGGGTGGGGGTAAGGCCACACCCTTCGTTGAGTCAGCCGGGGTGAAAGGTTACCTCGTCTTCTTCTTCTTCTTGTGTCCCGCGGGAAGTAAAGCGGGGAAGTGGGGGTGAGTCTGTTGTTGTCACCCAGTAGAAATCTTCTTCGTCCTCTTCTTAAGCCACCAACAGATTCACCGTTGTCTTGACATGGGGGAAACGCTAGCTTCCTCACAGAGAGTTATGAGGTGCTAGTAGGTGTGAGAATACTTGAGGGTAGTGGCGAGCGGTGTCAAAGTTCAGCGGGATATCTGACGAAGCGCTGACCTGGTCATAAACATCTCGTCGACGCTTCTTTCCACTACCATCTCACTCCTTCGTTTCTCTGTAGAGATCGTTCAATCCGTTTCCCAAAAATGTTCGTGTTATGAGTGCAACTGGTATTTCGTATCTCAAACGCAAACAGTTTGTAGGGCACTCGTAATAACACAGAAATGTCAGTAATAACGTTCAAGTCCGGACCTCGGATGTACGGTGAGAGTAGAGCACTCCGAGGTCCGTGACTTGTAGGTGTAGCTGCGCGGTTAGGTCTGAGGAGGCCGGCCAAGCTCGGGGATGAGGTATCTTCGCCGACGCCCCTCAAAAGCTGATGTCAGCCGCTTTTTTTTAGGCGACAGCATAGCGCCTCACATCACAAAAACACCTTCTAGACGCTGCGGTCAGCAGCATCTCTCTGACCGGATGACGGCCAGACACCAGGAGACTGCTTCCGAACGTTCGCCGTCACAAGACATTCGAGAACCTACTACATATATACCTCAACAATTATAATAACATTAATTGCATAATACATGAGATATATAGGAATAAAAATATAAGTAATACTACCTGCCTAACATGGGTACACTATGTCTGAGATCTTATAGCATCATTATGGAGAACAGTGGGATAGAATCTCTAACACACCTGTAGTGATGTGTAATTATTAATAATGTATATAAGTGTAATATGTGCATCCTTGGCTGGAAGACAATGGGAAGATGGCGGATCCCGCATTTTTAGGCCTAATTTAGCATCTGTCCGAGGCGGGCAGGAGGTTGGAGCCAGGATGCCATGTAGTAAATAAGTATAGATTAAGTTGTATTAAGTTAGTAGGGGTTTGTTGGGGACATTAGTCATTATGTAGGTTAAGTTATATATATAGTAAGTAAGATAAGTGATACATGTATACATAATTGATTGGGGGGGGGAAATGTTGGGTAGAGATGTGAGATGTAGTCCGCGGAGGCGCGGAAGGATACGTTTGTGTCAGGGCATACTGGGTCGCAAAGGGGAGGAGTTGTATATATAGGGTGGCGAGTGGGGTCACTCTCTCTTGGCCAGAGGCGGAAGCGGTGTGGTTGGCGAGGACCGGTGTCCGGAGACGTGATGGGAGGCCCACGTGGTGAGACTAAGGTACATGTTCTGGTTGGAGATAGGAGTGTTTGGTACACAGTGGTTGGAGTAAGATTGGTTTGGAGATTGTAGGAAGTGTATATTGGTTGGTGTTTAGTTTGACTGGTATCAGAGGGCAAGAGGAGTCCACGTGGTACAAATATTGTTTGGTAATTCATCCCAGCTGTGAATATTACTGTGACGGACACACATTTTGTAAATAATTAAGTACTCGGGGGTTTCTGTAATATAATAAATGTAAATATAAGTTGTCACTGGCTCTTAGATACCCCTAGACATATCTATTAAATTAGAGTCGTGACAATTTAATGGGGGCCTGTCCGGGATCCTTGTGATTATCATTCTCTTGGGAATATTTGATAAATTAACTGTCTTTTGTGTCCGTGCACTCGTAGTATTTATAGCAGATTGTGCAGTGCATGAGGGTTAAATACAGTGAAGTGTAATAGGGTTATTTCTGTGGTACAGTAGTGCAGGCTGGTGTGTGTGTGTGTATTGAGACGGTTGTGTCGGGAGTTACAGGAACAGCCCAGAGAGCTATAGGCTGTTTTAGAGTAGCTTTGAGAGAACTGTTAAGGGTGGAAATTGTTGCACGTGGTGAAGAGTGGTAGTGTGGAGGCTGTGGCGGGAACCACTGACCACGTGGTGCTTTGGGGTTGTGAGGGATTAATATTTTAGCAGCACATCAACCATAGGAGTTTCAGGATAGCAACAAGTAGGTAACATGGCTGATTTTAATATAGATATTTTTGCCGAGGATCCTGACTTAAGGCGTCTGGAAGTTTTAGAATGGCCACGTGGAGCACTATTGCTGATCACTATAGTGTTGATGTGAGACGGGGCGCCACAAAGCAGGAGATAAAGGAGGCAGTGCTTAATCATCTGCGAGCCATGGAGATAGAGGTTGATGACCAGGAACAAGAATTAATAGTGGGAGGTGATTTGGAGTTAAAGAGGCTTCAGATAGAGCTGCGCTTCCGTGCGGCAGAAGCGGAAAAGAATAGAGAAAGAGAGTGAGAGAGAGAGAGAGAGAGAGAGAGAGAGAGAGAGAGAGAGAGAGAGAGAGAGAGAGAGAGAGAGAGAGAGAGAGAGAGAGAGAGAGAGAGAGAGAGAGAGAGAGAGAGAGAGAGAGAGAGAGAGAGAGAGAGAGAGAGAGAGAGAGAGAGAGAGAGAGAGAGAGCAAATAGAGGCTGCGGTGCGCAGGGAGGAAAGAGAGCACGAATTAGAGATGGCTCTGCTGAGATTAAATGGGAACAATGGAGGGCAGGCAGAGGACAATAATTTCATGTACAAGGCAAAATCACTAATTCCCAAGTTTTGTGAGGAAGAACTGGATGATTTCTTCGGTGCCTTCGAAGAAGTGGCGGGAGCTATGGGATGGGAAAAGGGCAAATGGCCACTTTTAGTTCAGTCAGTGCTCACAGGGAAAGCACTGTCTGTAGCTCTAGCCTTAGATGGAGGAAATAAGGATTACGAGACAATGAAGACAGAGATATTCAAAGCCTACCAGATTACACCGGAGTTTTACCGAATTAAATTTAGAAATGCTAAAAAGGGCCCTGGTCAGAATTTTTTTTAATTCAGTCACTCGCTGACTAAGGATTTAAATAAATAATGGAGAGCATTAGGAGTGAATAGTTTAAGAGAGGGTTAGGGATGTCATTTTGCTGGAGCAATTCATGCAAGGTGTAAGTCCTAATGTAAAAATGTATCTTTGTGAGAAGCGAGTGACAACAGTAAGTGAAGCCGCGAGCATGACGGAGGATTTTGCTTTAGTAGCCAGGACGGGCGGGAAGGAAGGCTCTGATAGGCAGTGGCGGACTAGTGTTCAGCAAAAACCGCCAGCAAGTGGAGTGTTAAAGGGTCCTCTTTGCTATACGTGTAATGGTCAGGGTCATATAGCTGCAGACTGTCCTTTGCGTGCTCCTAGTAAGTTAAGTAATGGTGTTGGAAAAATGCACCTTAGTTGTTATAAATGTGGACAAGCAGGACATTACTCATACGATTGCAAACAGAAATATCCGCGCCGTACTACAGATAACTGGCGTGGGGGAGCTACTGCCATGTGTGTGGGGTTGAAGAGTGAAAATTCGGTGGCAGAGGTAATAGAAGAGGAAGGGCGCAGGTGGAACCCATATACACTTACGGGGTATATTTCAACCAAAAATGGGTCGACCAAGACACCAGTAAAAGTACTGCGAGACACGGGTGCGACACACACCCTGTTGCGGGCGTGTGCAGTGCCTGAGCTGAGGCGTCAGCATACGGGTGAGACTCTCGTGGTGAAGGGTGTGGGTGATGTGATAGAGACGCCCGTAGTTCACATCAAACTACAGGTGCTTGGGAAAAGCCGTCACGTGTCGGTGGGCCTCGTGGAGGAACTACCAGCTAATGGGGTGGATGTCCTGCTGGGGAATGACGTGGGAGGAGGAGTGTTGGGGTCACCGTTTCGGGCGGAGGAAGATGAGAACACGTGTGGTATGGAGAACGGGGATATAGTGTACCCAGCATGTTGTAGCGAGTGGGAAAACACACTCCATACAGAAGAACGGGTAGGGGCTGAGGCTGCAGTGGTGACTCGAGCCATGTCCAAGCGAGACACGGAGGGGGATGTGACTAACGATGCTACTGAGAGCATCCGGGATCTTTTCTTAGAATTCCCACAGAGAACAAACCATCAGGAAGGAATGAGCAGCCATGATAGAGTCCAAGTGGAGGAACAGGAGCTGGGGACGAGAGGCGACCAGAAGGATGGTGACGCGGGGGCAGCTGCCATGGACGAGGACTCATCAGCTAGAGGGGACGCCCGTGAGCAGGATGTGGGCGCGCGCGTGATGGTAGGGCAAACAGAGGAGCTGCCTGTGACACGAGGCGAGATGATTAGGGCACAGCGCCAGGACCCTGATTTTAAGGTTCTGTACCAGAAGGCGCTGACGAGGGAGGAGGCGAAGGGCGAGGCATCATGCTTCTACGTAGACCAAGGCCTGCTTAAAAGAAAATGGAGGAGTCCTGAAGCCCCATCGGAACCGTGCGAGGATCACCACCAGGTCGTCATCCCACGGCAGTACCGAAGGGAGGTGATTAGAACAGCACATGAGGACGTCATGGCACACCTAGGCACCAGGAAAACGGGTGACAGTATTCGGTCATATTTTTTTTGGCCTGGTATGATGGCTGATATTGTAAGCTTTTGTAAGGCCTGTAGGAAATGCCAGTTAGGTAGTAGTATTGCTCCTAAGAAAGCCACCCTTTGTCCAATACCAATAGTAGAGGAGCCTTTTTCGAGAGTAGTTATTGACGTGGTGGGGCCTTTGCCACGCACAAAATCAGGTAATGTGTATTTATTGACACTCATGTGCAGCGCTACTAGGTATCCTGATGCTATACCAGTATCTAGTAGTAAGTCCCGGAAGTTGATTCCAAGGCTAATGGATGTATTCAGCAAGTTTGGAGTGCCTACGGAAGTTCTGTCAGACAGAGGCAGTAATTTCATGGGAGAGCTCTTCAAGCAAACATTTCACAAGTTAGGTGTGAAGCATGTCACTTCTTCTACTTACCACCCACAGAGTCAAGGATGCCTCGAAAGATTTCACAAGACTTTGAAAAGCACTCTAACAAAGTTTTGTCTAGAGAATAATAAGGATTGGGATGAGGGGATACAAGTGGCTCTCTATGCAATTCGCTGTGCGAGTCAAGAAAGCCTTGGTTACTCCCCGTTTGAATTAATGTTCGGCAGAAAGGCCAGGGAAAATTTAAGGATTCTATTTGAAAGCTGGGAGGGAGAGGCAGAACCTGAGAAACTTGCTAAATACATCATCAGACTCAGGGATAGAATGGCATGTGCCCAACGATTAGCAAAGGAAAATATGGAGACAGCACAGGGGAAAATGAAGAAGTATTTCGATAGGAAGGCAGTGGAAAGACATTTTCAGCCAGGAGAACTTGTTTTACTATTCAATCCTGTTAGAGGTCGCCCGTTGCATGCTAGGTATCAAGGACCCTTTGTTATTGTCGAAAAGTCTAGGGCAAATAACTATGTAATATCCACCCCCGGCAGGAGAAAGCAGACTAGGTTGGTACATGTAAATCTCATCAAGAAATATGAAGGAAACGTGGCAGAAGTGGCAGCCATCGAAGCTGACGAATAGGATGTGCCTAACCAGACTGAGAGTCAAAGGGAGGATTTTTCGCTCACTGGGGCGGACGGCCGACTCACCAACTCAGTGACACTGCGTGATATCGGGCAAAAGCTGTCTCACATGGAGGAGAGTCAGCAGAAACAGTTGGTAGAGTTATTGCGCAAGTTCCCGAGTGTCATAACTGACACTCCTACCCAGACCCATGCCATCCAACACGACGTGATCTTGACGGAGGGAGCGCGCCCTGTACGACAGCATCCTTATCGCCTGTCGCCTGAGAAAAGGGAGCTGATGAGGAAGGAGGTGGAGTACCTGCTGCAGAACGGCTTGGCAACCACGAGCCGTAGCCCATGGGCGGCACTATGTCTGTTGGTGCCGAAAGGAGACGGTACAGTAAGGCTCTGTACCGACTACAGAAGGCTCAACCAACTCACGGTCGCAGACTCCTACCCGATGCCTAGGATTGACGACATGATTGACGCGGTGAGCGGAGCACGGTTCCTGACCAAAGTGGACTTGTTAAAAGGGTTTTAGCAAGTCCCATTGACTAAGGAAGCCATGGAGGCATCCGCCTTCGTGACGTCTGACGGCCTATACGAGTATAAGGTCATGCCCTTTGGAATGAGGAACAGCGGAAGCACCTTCCAACGATTAGCCAATTGGTTGGTTAATGACCTGAAGGACGAAAGGGCGTACGTTGACGACATCCTGGTGTCTTCAAGCACGTGGCCGGAGCACATGGAGAGCCTGACAAAACTTCTGGAGAGATTGTCACAGGCCAATCTCACGGTCAACCTGAAGAAGTGTGAGTTTGCTCTGCCCACCCTGTCATATCTGGGTCATCGCGTCGGAAGTGGTGGAGTCGAGCCCCTGCAGGCAAAGGTACAAGACGTGGTCAAATTCGACGCACCAACTTCGAGAACGGGTCTGCGGCGTTTCCTCGGGATGGTTGGGTTCTACAGGAGATTCTGCCGGAACTTTGCGCAAGTGGCCGCCCCTTTAACGGATATGTTGAGTGAGAAGCGAAAATTTTTGTGGTCAGAGGCTTATCAAAAAGCTTTCGATAGTCTGAAGGCAATCCTCACGGCAGCTCCGGTGCTCCACGCGCCAGTGTTTGAAAAGGAGTTTGTATTAATGGTAGATGCGAGTGATGCAGGGATTGGTGGTGTACTGTGCCAAGAAGTGAATGGCATGCCCATGCCTGTGGCTTACATGTCGAAGAAACTAGAGCCTCACCAGAGAAAGTATAGTGTGATTGAAAAGGAGGCTCTAGCAGTGATATCAAGCATTGAAAAGTTTGAAGTTTATTTACATGGACGTGTAGTGGTTTATAGTGATCACAACCCTTTAAAATTCATTGAAACCATGAAAAGTAAAAACATGAGAATAGCGAGATGGGCGGTGATGTTACAGGACAGAAACAGTGAAATACGACATGTACTGGGTCGCTTGAACGTGGTAGCGGACGCATTGTCGAGACCGAATTGATAGGATGTCATAAGGAAAAAGGTGAAATTCATGCTTCACGTGAATTCCCCCTTTTTCGCTTTTGGTGGGGGGATATTGTAGTGATGTGTAATTATTAATAATGTATATAAGTGTAACATGTGCATCCTTGGCTGGAAGACAATGGGAAGATGGCGGATCCCGCATTTTTAGGCCTAATTTAGCATCTGTCCGAGGCGGGCAGGAGGTTGGAGCCAGGATGCCATGTAGTAAATAAGTATAGATTAAGTTGTATTATGTTAGTAGGGGTTTGTTGGGGACATTAGTCATTATGTAGGTTAAGTTATATATATAGTAAGTAAGATAAGTGATACATGTATACATAATTGATTGGGGGGGGAAATGTTGGGTAGAGATGTGAGATGTAGTCCGCGGAGGCGCGGAAGGATACGTTTGTGTCAGGGCATACTGGGTAGCAAAGGGGAGGAGTTGTATATATAGGGTGGCGAGCGGGGTCACTCTCTCTTGGCCAGAGGCGGAAGCGGTGTGGTTGGCGAGGACCAGGTCACGAGACGTGGTGGGAGGCCCACGTGGTGAGACTAAGGTACGTGTTCTGGTTGGAGATAGGAGTGTTTGGTACACAGTAGTTGGAGTAGGATTGGTTTGGAGATTGTAGGAAGTGTATATTGGTTGGTGTTTAGTTTGACTGGTATCAGAGGGCAAGAGGAGTCCACGTGGTACAAATAATGTTTGGTAATTCATCCCAGCTGTGAATATTACTGTGACGGACACACATTTTGTAAATAATTAAGTACTCGGGGGTTTCTGTAATATAATAAATGTAAATATAAGTTGTCACTGGCTCTTAGATACCCTTAGACATATCTATTAAGTTAGAGTCGTGACACACCTTACATGATTTCTTTCTCTTACAGTCTTTCTTTATGTGACCCCATTTTAAACATCCTGCACATAATCTGTTTTCTTTGATAAATGTGAACTTTGTATCAGGATTAAGTTTTACAAATTGCTTACAGCTTTCTAGACCATGCTCCTCTTTCCAGTAGCGACATAATTGTCTCTTTCCTTCCTTTCCTTTAAAATCTTGTTTCATAATTTCTACATTTACTTTACTGTTAAAGGAACTAGCTGTCCTTTCCTCGGATGGTTTTGTTATGAAACCCTTACTTCCTCTAAATTTAGTCATGGTATATGATCTATTATCTTTATTCATGTTCAAGCTTGCATTGCCTTTATCACTGTCATTTGCTTCCATGACCATAGCATTGTAGGAAGTAAAACGATCACATGCCGCATGAGTTTGTGAGTTGATGAATTTACAAAACCTTTCAAAGGGTGGATATTGCCCTGGCCCATACTGAGAACTGCCATAACAATGTTTACTTATTATCGCATTCCAATTATTAATCATGGATCTAGGGAGTTTCGTTAGTAATTTCCTATGCTCTCTGGGATCATTAAGGAATGACAAGTGAGGAATGGTATGCATAGCTGCCCTATAACATTCTAAGAAATCTTAAAACTTTATTAGAGCTGGACCATCGTCTTGAGGAATTTGTGGCCATCCTGACAACCTTTTCATGTAGGCATTGGCGACAACGCTTTTATTTCCAAATCTTTGCCAGATAATGTTTTTTGTTGTGTCATAATCTTGCTTAGTATTTACATTAACATTTGTATGGCTTTTTTTGGCTCACCACTTGTTTATTTGTCAAGATATGCAAGTCTCTCTGATGCATCAGTTGTGTTCTAGGTTCCACAAAAGTTCAATTTTTAAAAACCCAGAGTAGAAGTTCCATAGGTTCGCCACTAAAAATTGGAGGCTCTATTGGAGGTAAACTCCATCCTTGAACTGGTATGTAAGTAGCAGGATTATTAGCAAGAGTAGAAAGAGACTGACAGTTCTGTCAGACATTATTAGTAGGAGTATGGTTACTAGGTGGTATGAAACTCTGAGCTTAGGGGTTGAGATTCATTGTTTGAGCATTAACGTTTGTAACTCTATCAACACCTAATCCTTCCTCACTCATTAGTCTATCAGCTATACCATTAGATCCATGTCTAGGGGGAATGTAACACGTTTATGAGGCATGGCATCATCTACCTATGAATCAGACTACAGCGGTGATATATCTTTACTTTGTACCTCCAAATATTGTTGAAGATGGTTTTTCCTCCCAACATTTTCATCATCACTTGGGAGCATCCCTCTATCTTCCTCTTCAACTTCATTTAGAGCTTCAAGTTCTGCACTAACAGCTGCTATGACTCTTATTTTTTCTCATTTTGCTAACTCAGCTGTACTCTTTGCCACTAAGGCCTGTGCCTCAGCTGTACTCTTTGCCACTAAAACCTGTGCCTCAGCTGTACTTTTTGCCACTAAGGCCTGTGCCTCAGCTGTACTCTTTGCCACTAAAGCCTGTGTCTCAGCTGTACTCTTTGCCACTAAGGCCTGTGCCTCAGCTGTACTCTTTGCCACTAAAGCCTGTGCCTCAGCTGTACTCTTTGCCACTAAAGTCTGTGCCTCAGCTGTACTCTTTGCCACTAAAGCCTGTGTCTCAGCTGTACTCTTTGCCACTAAGGCCTGTGCCTCAGCTGTACTCTTTGCCACTAAAGCCTGTGCCTCAGCTGTACTCTTTGCCACTAAAGCCTGTGCCTCAGCTGTACTCTTTGCCATTAAAGCCTGTGCCTCAGCTGTACTCTTTACCACTAAAGCCTGTGCCTCAGCTGTACTCTTTGCCACTAAAGCCTGTGCCTCAGCTGTACTCTTTGCCACTAAAGCCTGTGCCTCAGCTGTACTCCTTGCCACTAAAGCCTGTGCCTCAGCTGTACTCTTTGCCACTAAAGCCTGTGCCTCAGCTGTACTCTTTACCACTAAAGCCTGTGCCTCAGCTGTACTCTTTGCCACTAAAGCCTGTGCCTCAGCTGTACTCTTTGCCACTAAAGCCTGTGCCTCAGCTGTACTCTTTACCACTAAAGCCTGTGCCTCAGCTGTACTCTTTGCCACTAAAGCCTGTGCCTCAGCTATATTATCATGATGTTCCATTTCCGCTTTAAGCATGGCCAATTTAGCTGCTGCTTCTTGCCTTGTCAGTAATGATGCAGAGGAAGCCTTAGATACTTTAGAATACCTACTAGAACCTTTACTAGCATAAGAAGATACAGATTCTTTATCACTTTGTACCACCAATTTCTTACTTCTTAAATCGTTTACAGTGTCTTGGTGAATCTGTTCATCTACTTTGAGGTTCTCTAACTCATCTAACTCATCTGACTCTTCTTGCTTAAGATCCCTAAGTTCCATACATGCATTGATATAGTCATTATACTATTCCATATCTTTTCCAGACATTTTCATTGCATGCATGATATTGGATGCTTCTTTCATACCTTTACCAATTTCGTTTACTAAATTTTTCCATTTGCGTTTAAAGCACCCCACCTTCTCTTTGACTTGACTAACTTTATATTCCTTTCCCTTAGCGGTTAGCACTCTCTCCCTAGCACCTTCAACACTATGTACGTCTTTACCCGCCTGCCATTCCCTCTCATCTTCATTCAGGGCACGGAACCTTTCTCCTCAATATTAGACATTATTAAGAAATATACTGAGGGAGTAGCTACACTGAACAAGTATCATGACTTCTAGATTACTCACACTATTCAAATCTATTTTAGGGGCAATATTACCATTTAGGAATTGTTACAGTGTAGTCACAATCTCTTGCCTGTGACCTTGATGCATTATGAGATGGAGGCTGTGGTGGTGCGTTGTTGTGGGTGCGGCTTGTATCCAGGGGAGAAGTGCTGACATCAGGAATTTTTGGGGTGTGGTGGCGTGCCTTCGCCTCGTAGCAATCTTCACATTTGTTGAGACGAATTCTTTACTGAAGCGGCTTTTGCAGATTTTCTAATTAATGTGAGCTGTTTTACAGGCATGGCAGGACCTTGCTTCCTCACCGGGGTGAACAGAAACCCGTATTTTCCGATGACTTTTATTGAAGTTCGGTTCTCTCAATTTTTGCTATACCATGTCAACCATGTCGTAAAGAACTGGAAACATACATTTCCGGTCACAAAATCGATACAAATACATGCTCATTGCATTGTCATACTTTTCAAGTAATGCTTACAATTAATAAATCATTATGACAGTCAGTTTATACCACAATACATAAGAAAATAGACAGCTCTCATCTCGGTCACATCCTGCTAGCGCGCTCATGTTGTCAGCAATAGATTATATAAACGAGTCTCTATAAGTATTGTGATCACCTTTACTCATGAAACAACAAGGTATCTAGTGATCCTTCTTCATAGTATTTGTACCTTCTAAATATTTCTATAAAAAAGAGATCAACAAAGGAATGATAAAAAATGCATACAGTTACAAAGGTCATTTTGCCATTGAGGATACTTGTTGAGTAAAGTCAGAGAATTTAACCACTTTTCCCTTTCGAGTACAATTAGCGTTCATGGCGAACGTAACGACTAAGCAACTCTATCCATTCCATATATTAAAGACTAGTTTTATGTAACAAATTCACTTCAGAAAATGTCGTTTTCTAACCATTCTGAGTTTACTTCAGTTTTGGAGAAGTCACTTCCTGAATATCTAAATCCTGAAATATTTTACCCAAGTGTAATAATTCCAATTTTAATAATCATTGTAATTCGAATCCCATTGCGCTGCTGTGTTAAGAAGGCTTTTTCTTTTTATAAAACATTGCGACTTGTAGGGAAAAAATAGCAACGAGCCCAACAACCTTTAAATGTCCCTTAAACACTTATTGTAACATGGTTAGGTACACATTTAAGCCACGAGGGCGCGGTTTAGTAGGTGACCAAGCGATGTTCAGACCATTTAGATAGTAGTTAGGTCAAATGGTATGTGTATGTCTGCATGTAAACAGTTACCATGCAGACGTAGTGTACTCGGACTTTTCCTCATACTTTTCCACTCCTTATATGGGATGGAAAGTTACTTGTCTTGTCCTCAGAGACAGGGGGGATTTGTATTCCTCCGCAGGGGAGGAGAGTAGAATTAAACTACCTGTACATTTTCCAGAATGAAGGTAGTTTATGAGACTTCATCCACACCTGTGTATATCATTCTGTATATCACCTATGATCATTCCTTATTATTTCTATCCCATTTAAATGAATTAGATTATGTGCTATTGGCATCTTGGTTGAGACGCGTCCTAGCAGCAGTGAGGATAACGCTTACCAAGGCACTCAAGACGGACCGACAAAAGGAATTGGACGCGGCTGCTCCCCGCTTGAAAGTTACCGACTCACGATCCAAGTTTCAAGGAAACGGAGACAATTCCTCCTGAGTGATCGTGTAATCAACAGTACTTCGAACATCTTCCACGAGTGTTCGAGAACCCCTGTGTTAAAGTATCTACCACTGTTCAACCCATTATCCTTTGTGATCAATATAGTATAAAAACATTATACTCTTTAATTCCCCGCACACTACTCTAGTAGAGAGAGAGAGAGAGAGAGAGAGAGAGAGAGAGAGAGAGAGAGAGGAGAGAGAGAGAGAGAGAGAGAGAGAGAGAGAGAGAGAGAGAGAGAGAGAGAGAGAGAGAGAGAGAGAGAGAGAGAGAGAGAGAGAGAGAGAGAGAGAGAAGAGAGAGGAGAGAGAGAAGAAGAGAGAGAGAGACAGGAGAGAGAGGAGAGAGAGAGAGAGAGAGAGAGAGAAGAGAGAAGAGAGAGAGAGAGAGAGGAGAGAGAGAGAGAGAGAGAAGAGAGAGAGAGAGAGAGAGAGAGAGAGAGAGAGAGAGAGAGAGAGAGAGAGAGAGGAGATAGGAGACAAGAGACAAGAGACATACAGAGAGGGAGGGAGAGAGAAAGAAAGAGAGAAGAGAGAAGGGAGAAGGAAGAGACCTATAACCACTATTACCAGTTTCACGCGGTAAGCAGTTTCACACGCAGACAATTATTACAAATGAATAAATATTGTAGTCCCAGACACCAGTCTGTTCAAAAAGGACTATAATAGGGTGATGGATCGACCAAACATGATGGATGGTAGATCAACCTAATATGATGGGTGGTAGATCAGCCTAACATGATGGGTGGTAGATCAGCCTAACATGATGGGTGGTAGATCAACCAAACATGATGAGTGATGGATCAACCTAACATGATGGGTGGTAGATCAACCAAACATGATGAGTGATGGATCAACCTAACATGATGAGTGGTAGATCAACCTAACATGATGGGTGGTGGATCAGCCTAACATGATGGGTGGTAGCTCCAACCAAACATGATGAGTGATGGATCAACTCACCAACATGATGGAGTGGTAGATCAACCTAACATGATGGGTGGTGGATCAGCCTAACATGATGGGTGGTAGATCAAGCTAACATGATGGGTGGTAGATCAACCTAACATGATGGGTGGTAGATCAACCTAACATGATGGGTGGTAGATCAACCTAACATGATGGGTGGTAGATCAGCCTAACATGATGGGTGGTAGATCAACCTAACATGATGGGTGGTACATCAACCTAACATGATGGGTGGTAGATCAACCTAACCCATAAATGGGTTGGTAGATCAACCTAAC
>JAXIVD010000498.1:38630-149325 GCA_036785275.1 Cancer borealis | reverse complement strand
CTAGCAGTTTTAACTCCACTGATGTTCGGGGAAAGTCCACGATTACTCTGCAACACTCAACAATGGCGAGAAAACACACAAGGGGGTGTATGTGGCATTTAATTATCTTAACAATGCTGGACACAACACAAGTGGATAGCAGCAAAGAAGTAATTCTGGTGGTGATGGTACACAACAGACTGGTGGTAATGAGGCACAACAGGCTGGTGGTGATGGTGCACAACAGACTGGTGGGGATGGTGCACAACAGGCTGGTGGTGATGGTGCACAACAGACTGGTGGAGATGGTGCATAACAGGCTGTTGCTTTAATCCTGGCCCTCTGAGGTAGGTTCAGGTCCTCAGTTCTGACCAGACTCACGGGGAGATGTAGGCGGTGGAGTAGCAAGTGGAGGGCGGTAGCGGTGTCGACTAACTCAAGCCCCAGACAAGTCTGCCGGCTGCGAGTAGCGGATGGCCCACGACAGCTCCGAATTCTTCGAAGGGACAGAATACTCGAGGCCCCGAGACATACCGAAACCAGACATCAAATCACCGAAGCCTTGAACAATAAACACTATATAAACCCCAATAACAATTAAGACAGACAGACACGCACACACACACACACACACACACACACACACACAAACAACTAGTTTATATTAGCTTGTCTTCACACACTATTAACACTACGTAAATATCCTAATCACCAATCACTAATCACTACTCTGTGAAAGAAAAAAAACTGGAGGGGGGGGGGCTAACTACCTACCTAACTAGCACACGAGGCAATGCGTAGCGTCCTCCGGACAACGTGGGCTGATGCGTAATTCACACATCTACACCGCTACCACCACTGTACCAATTGGCATCGACACTGTCACCACTATACCAATCCATCTGTACCAAGTCAACTGTTGTCCCTTTCTGTACCGCTTGCCACCACTACCTACACCACTAATTCTACCTATACCACTGCTATCACTACTACCTTTCTACTAGGTCCTTTCCATGGACCGATGAAAGAAAAGAAAAGAGTAAAATAAATAAATAAACAGACTTTACTTAGTGACGAGTGAGAAACACAACTTGCTGTATTCGTTTGGTGTTTTTCCAAACACTTGTCTTACCATACACGACACATTACACTACACAAACCATAAATTGTCATACACATGTTAACACACACATGGAAATATCTAGCTAACCCTACCTAATTACGTGAGGATACTAATGGGGGGGAAGTAGCCGAATAGCACTCACCGCACTGATGTCCATGTCTCCCTCTGTATCTTCGTCCACAGCTCAAGGCAACTTCACAGGCAGCCTCAGAAACTCCAGCAATAAGACATAAGACAGTCATGTGCTAATCCTCTCGGGAGCTGTATCCGGGAGGACAGTTTTAGGTTAGACATGAATATTACTAGGAAGGTTCCACGTGTTTTTCAAGTCCCTAGCCACACAAATCTCCCTTAGCTGTAGTCTGGGCACAAAGAGACTGCACCACTTTTTTTTTTTTTTTTTTTTTTTTTATAATGAATTTTTTTTTTTTTGGCCATCAGCCATGGCATAGGCTATTAGGCCATATAAATTAAATTTTGAACTTGTTTTATTTTTAGGACTATTTTATTTATTTATTTATTTTTATTTATTTATCAAATTTTGTTCCCTTTAATTTATTTACATTTTTTTTTTTTTCTGTTATTTTATTCATTTTATATTTTGTACATAGAAAATAAAAATACATTCATACAATTTCAGTCACGCATCATGCATACACATTCATACTTGAGGGCCTGAACCTACGGCAAAAATTAAAGTCATTAGTCAGGGGAAGTGGGGACAAAAATTATACATACATACAATGGGGGAGGATACGTACGAATACGTATTTACAATAAACCTGGGGAATAGTGAATAACATTCACGCTAGACACAGACACATAATCATTCATTCAAAACATATTTATAATAAGAGAAGGTGCAGTATATACAAAGTGCCAATAATAAAATAAAAAAAAACATTGGAATATACAAGTAAGTCATAACTCTTTGATTAAGTTGGTCTCGGCCAGGAAAATCATCAGGTTATCGACCACATCCGGATGCTGGTCACCCAGAAGGGTGGTCTGCGTCATTGGAAGGCGGCGGGCCTCACAGCAAGCTGCGAGGGACCGTCGAGCCTCCTGATAACGCACACAGTGAAGCAGGATGTGGTCGATAGAGAGGGTAGTGTGGCAGGTGATACATTCGGGTGGGAAGGCGTGAGCGATGTAGGGGAGCATGTGGGTGGGTAGGGTGCAGCCCATCCTGCGGCGTCCGAGGACCACCTTTTGACGCCTTGTGGGTCGGTTGGAGGAAGCCCACTCGCCTAGGATGGGTTTTACAGTGGGAAGATGGAGGTTGTCCCAATGACTTTGCCACAGGAGGTAAACTGATGATTTTGCAGCCGAGAGACATGACTGCAGATCGCGACGGAGGTTCCACGCTCCCTCGAGCTCTGCAGCGGACCTAGCCAGCAAGTCAGCCTGCTCATTCCCGTAAATACGCGAATGACCAGGCACCCAAAACAAAGAGAAAGACTTACGGCGTGAATTTAGCTTATTAATGATATTGCCTTGGATTTCATTGGCATCCGTGCGCCCTGACTCTATCGCCTGAAGGGCTGACATAGAGTCCGTGAAAATGACAATTACGTTATGATTTGAATTTAGTGCATAGTCTATGGCTTTATCAATCGCAAAAAGTTCTGAGGAAAAAACCGATGTATGGGAAGGTAGTCGGAATCTGAGGGCACATTCACGCGACCAAACACTAGCACCCACACATTCACTCGACTTGGAGCCGTCAGTGTACAGGTGGAGGGAGGGAGGGAGGCTAGCGACGAGAGCCCGGAAGTGATAGCCTATCTCCACTTCGGTCATGGCAGGCTTGTGGTTGGGTAGCCATTTTGTATTAATGTTGGCATTGGGCTCCCAAGGGGCTTTTGTTTGTTGCACAAGCTGGTCAACACCGTCAAGGTCCACTTCACACTTCTGGCATAAAGTGTGAAGGCGGACTGCTAGTGGACGGTGTCGACCAGTGTGGAGATGGTGGTGCTGCTTAATTACAGTAGCTGCCATGAGACCGAGTGGAGTCTTCCGGGCCGTTGACAGGTCGTATGCCAGTAATAGGGTGTCCCGTTGCACACTTAGTGGTGGTATATTGGCCTCAACCTCCAAACGCCCCACGCGTGTACACCGTAGGGCTCCAAGGCACATTCGCAGACATGCATTCTGAAATACATCCAGCCTCCTCAGTGCTGCGTCTGACGCAGACCCATACACCGGTGAGCCATAGTCTAAGTGAGAACGAATTAGGGACTTGTACACCATTAATAAAAATTTTCTGTCTGCTCCCCAAGAAGTACCTGATAGGTATTTTAGGACATTGACTTTTTTATGGCAACGAACTAGTAAATTATTTATGTGTGTTTTCCAATTGAGTCTACTGTCAAAATGCAGACCCAAGAACTTAACTGAATTTTGAAACGGTATCGGCTGACCTTGACGAGAAATATGCAAAGCGGGAATTTTACGATGAGTGAAAACTACACCGATACACTTTGGAACAGAAAACTTAAATCCCCACAGAGAGGCCCACTGTTGGACGGAGTCAAGAGCAATTTGAATCCGTCCAGTCGAGAACTGCGCATTTGGCGACGAATGCCATAACGCACAGTCGTCAGCATAGAGCGAGTATTTAAGATGTTTTGGGACAGGAGTTGATGACAGAATATCATTAATCATAACACAAAATAATGTAGGACTAAGAACACTACCTTGTGGCACCCCATTTTCCTGGACATAAATGTCCGAGAATACGTTACCGGGAAGCTTGACAGAGAAAGTTCTGTCCTGTAAGAAATTATGAACAAAAATAGGCAAGTTACATCTTAAACGGTGAGCATGGAGTTTCATGAGGATACCGTGTCGCCATGTCATGTCGAAGGCTTTGTGAATGTCCAAGAACACTCCTATCATGAATTTTTTTTTTGGCGAAAGCCTCTGAAATGCAATGCTCCAGGTGCATTAAATGGTCCATCGTGCTTCGGTATTTCCGAAAGCCCGATTGTTGACCACTTAACACACCTTTTGCTTCTAAAACAAAAAGCAGCCTTTTGTTTATCATGCGTTCCATGACCTTACAGAGACAGCTCGTGAGTGCAATAGGGCGAAACGCACTAGGGTCCGTAAGGCGACCAGTCTTTTTGGGTATAGGGATAACGTGAGCAAAGTGCCAAGATTGGGGGAAGCTATGAGTGGTCCAGATTCTATTATAAAGGGAAAGTAATTTAGTAAGTGAACTAGGGCCGAGATGTTGGAGCATGCTGTATGATATTTGATCTGGACCAGGACTGGAGCCTTTACAGGATTTCAGGGCAAGGAGGAGTTCATCCGGCGTAAACTCTGAGTTGTAATCAGTGTTTACGCCTCCTGTGGCAAAGTTTGGGACTATTTGTTCTGTTGTTTCCTTCCGGGGAAGGAAGGCAGGGTGGAACGAGGCGGAGCTACTCGCCTGTTCAAATTGCTGGGCTAAGGTGTTGGCAATAGCTGGGGGGGTGTCTGTAACATCCCCGTTGGTGATGAGTGTGGTAATTGGTGTGGTTACTTTTTTCCCGCTAAGGACATGGACTGTGTTCCACACCTGTCCTAGCAGGGTTGTACGGCTTACAGATGATGTGAACTCTCTGAAAGAGCCCCTCTTAGCTTGAAGGATGACTTTCCTTGCCTGAGCCCTTGCCTTTTTATAGGCTATGAAATTAGCTTGACTGGGCTGCTGGCTGAAATACCTGTATCGCCTATTACGCTCACGAAGTGCTTGTCGGCAATCCGTTGTCCACCATGGAACTCCATGCTTTGTGTGAATTGTAGAAGTTTTCGGAATACATGCCTCAGCGGCGTGTAAACTGGATTGTGTTTCGTTGCTAACCATTGTGTCAGTGTCCTCGCCAGATATATCCACATCGGTGATCACACGGAAGGTTGCCCAATCTGCTTTCTTAAAATTAAATTTAGGTGGAGGAGGGGTAGAGGCAACGTCGCGTGCGTAAGAAATGCAGATTGGTAGATGGTCACTTCCGTGTGCGTCGTCACTGACCTCCCAAGAGAAGTCAGAGAACATATTTGGCGAGGCCAATGACAAGTCAATGGCAGTCGCATTACCTGTCCGATCGTCTACACGAGTCGCACAACCATTGTTCAGAAGACAGAGGTTTGTCTGTAGAAGAATGTTAACAATCTGTTCCCCACGTACACTTGACCTCTCACTGCCCCATTGCTGATGATGAGCGTTAAAGTCGCCCAAAACTAGCTTGTTGTCTGGAAGCTGGTGAAATAACGACCTTAAGTTATCATCAGCAATAGGCGTATTGGGAGGCAAGTAAAGAGAACAGATAGCCAGATACGTGCCATTGAATTTCACTCTGCACGCAACTGCCTCCAGAGTGGTATCCAACGTCACTTCTGTGTATGGTAATGTTTTATGTGTGTATACGGCCACTCCGTGACCGTCGTGTCTTCTGTACGCATGGTAGTGTTTTAGTACTGAAGGATCAGGATGATCCTCTAGCATCGTCTCTTGTAGGCAAATAACGGACGGCCTGTGTAAGTTCACTAAAAGTGACAAATATGGAAGTTTATTCCGAATACTTCTACAGTTCCACTGTAAAACGTTGAACGTAATGGTTTAAGAGTTACGATGGGGGTGGCTGTGTTTCTTAGTTTTTTTGCGCTCGGAGGCGCTAGCCGGGGACCTCTCTCGGCCCTTGCAAGAGGAGATCTGCATCGGTTCATTAATAGTTAACTCCCCGGAGCTGGTCGAGAAGGAGCGAGCGTGAGAGCCCCTCCTCGATGGCGCGGGAGCTGGGATGACATGAGAGGAGGAATTTCGCTCTAATCTTGTGTAATTACATTTATTATTATCCTTGTCGTTCTTTTCTTTCTTTGGTGGAGTGGTAGAGACAGCAGAGGTATATTTGGTTTTAGTGGAGGAGGAGGAGGAGGAGGAGGAGGAGGAGGAGGAGGAGGAGGAGGAGGAGGAGAAGGAGGAGGAGGAGGAGGAGGAGGAGGAGGTAGAGGTGGAGGTGGAGGAGGAGGTGGAGGAAGAGGAGGGGGAGGAGGTAGAGGGAGGTGTGGTTGTTTTCATGATAGTAGGTGTTGGAGGAGTAGATGAGGTATTTTTAGTGAGAGAAACAGCTGGGGCAGGTGCAGCCGGCAGAGATTCAGTCTGAATCGAAACAGACTTCATCACTGGACGCATCTGTACGCTTGCCGCGTATGAAACGCCTGGAGAAGGCGCGACGTGCGCCTCCTTCACTCGCTTCCTCGCGTCAAAGTACGAGATGCCTTCGACTGCCTTAACGGTACAGACCTCTTTCTCCAGCTTCCAAGCAGGACAATCCCGCGAGAAAGTAGAGTGAGCTTCTGAACAGTTACGACACTTTTCTACCAGTGACAAACACTGTTCCGACGAATGACCCTCGCTAGCACACTTACCACAAAAAGAGTAAACCGAACGACAAGCATTTCCGTGGTGTCCATAGAGTTGACATTTAAAGCACCGAAGAGGGTTTGGAATACAGGGACGAACGGGAACCCGCTCGTATCCTACATCCACTCTATCGGGCAACTTAGCAACAGCAAAAGTTAAAGTCACTGAAGCAGTGTTCCTTCTCGCACCGTCAACGAATTTAGTAATCTTTCTGGCCCCAATGACGCCCTGGTCATGCATTTTATCAATGATTTCGTCTTCCGTCATATCCACAAAGTCGCGGTGGGAGGCAACCCTCCGACACGAGTTCATGGATACTGGGATCGAAGCTTCAATCTCAATATCATGCATGCGTTGTAGCTTCATTAGGGAGCTCACCTGTTTGGCGTTGAATGTTTCTATTAACAGATCTCCGCTTGCAAGTTTTTTTTACATTGGCAACAGTGCAAATATTTACATCAATTACTTTTTTAATTATAAAGGAATTTACAGTGGATAAACGGGTCTGGGTCTTAGATTTAAGTGTCACAAATGTAGCTTGGTCGTAGGAGATGAGCCGTGTGGTTGTCGGGAGTGGTCGGTCTGGACCCTCCCTCGGACTCTCCCTCCCCCTCGAGGGGGGAGGGGGGGAGGCGGCGTCAGCCATGGGGTACACCCCCCTCCTACAGGAGGGGAGCGGGATACAAGCGGGAGGAAGCCAGGGAGGAGTTTCCTAGAGTCAGATTGTCCTGCCAAACCACTCTAGGGGGGCCGATCGGTGTTAATTCACCCAAAAAGCACGCTCACTGAGGCGGACACTCCGTAGGTGTGAGAGGAAGGACAATCTGACAATCTGACAACAGACACTTACTGTTGTCACTAAGGTGAGGACAATGAGGTAACAAAACTCAGTAGTATGGGTAGAGGGACACCTATATTTATTTAGCTAACCTAGACCTGAGGGGCCGTCAAAATGTATTAAACACCCGAAGGTGAAGGACAGAAGCGGCAGAACAACGTGCACTCAGTACAGTGTCTGGGCTCAGTCTGACTGCACCACTTTTTTTTTTTTTTTTTTTTTTTTTAATTAAATTAAATTTTTTTTTTGGCCATCAGCCATGGCATAGACTATTAGGCCATATAAATTAAATTTTGAACTTGTTTTATTTTTAGGATTATTTTATTTTATTTATTTTTTATTTATTTATCAAATTTTGTTCCCTTTAATTTATTTAAAATTTATTTTTAATTTTTTTTTTTTATTCATTTTATATTTTGTACATAGAAAAAATAAAAATACATTCATACAATTTCAGTCACGCATCATGCATACACATTCATACTTGGGGGCCTGAACCTAAGGCAAAAACTAAAGTCATTAGTCAGGGGAAGTGGGGGACAAAAATGATACATACATACAATGGGGGAGGATACGTACGAATACGTATTTACAATAAACCTGTGGAATAGTGAATGACATTCACGCTAGACACATAATCATTCATTCAAAACATATTTATAATAAGAGAAAGTGCAGTATATACAAAGTGTCAATAATAAAAAAAAGAAAAACATTGGAATATACAAGTAAGTCATAACTCTTTGATTAAGTTGGTCTCGGCCAGGAAAATCATCAGGTTATCGACCACATCCACCCCAAAAGCACGCTCACTGAGGCGGACACTCCGTAGGTGAGAGAGGAAGGACAATCTGACAACCTGACAACAGACACTGTTGTCACTAAGGTGAGGACAATGAGGTAACAAAACTCAGTAGTATGGGTAGAGGGACACCTATATTTATTTAGCTAACCTAGACCTGATGGGCCGTCAAAATATGTTAAACACCCGAAGGTGAAAGACAAGAAGCAACAGGACGACGTGTACTCAGTACCGTGTCTGGCTCAGTCTCCCGACTGCACCACGCGGTCATATGTCCTTATAAACCGCTCGATTCGAGTGACGTCACGAGTTTTTATATGCACGGCACTTATACTTCTTCCCATCATCCCTCAGCTAATTGTCCCTACTCTAAAATTAACAAGGTATTTAATAGTCGAACGAGTGTGAAGAATATGAGGATTTAACCAGTGATTCCGTAAAGGAATCACAGTGAATGAGAGGGGGACAGTCGTGCTCTGTACATATATATATATATATATATATATATATATATATATATATATATATATATATATATATATATATATATATATATATATATATATATATATATATTCTATCTGTAGTCTCTGACGCCTCGTTTTTCCTAGGAACATCTAAGGGAACGGTCACGGCAGAAAGGCCTCCACACACTGCCTGCTTGCTTGTTCAATCCCTCAATCATGTTACTATAATCTGCTTTTTGATATTTCACACCTTGTAAGGAATTTGTGCATTCAGGCATGTGATAAGAACATAAGAACATAAGAAATGAGGAGACTGCAAGAGGCCAGTTAATGACCAACACGAGGCAGCTCCTTGTCCCTCACCGTTGGAATAATCCAATATTTAGCCATCCTACCTGTCATCCCTATCCATACAACCGTCTTTTAAAGCTACCTATTGACTCAGCACTTACTACGTGTCTACCCAGATTTAAATTGTTCACGACTCTGTTTGTGAACTAATATCTAAAACCTATATATGTCTGTCCTGAATCTAGTTTTTCTAGCTTAGACCCGTTTCCACGTGTCCTATCCTGACTACAAAATTCTAAAACCTGATCAATGTTTCCCTTATTAATTTCTTTTACCCATTTGAAAACCTCAATCATATCCCCTCTTGTCCTCCTTCTCTTTAGGGAGTAGAGATTAAAACGTTTTAACCTATCTTTGTAGGGTAAATTTCTCAGCCTCTGAATCATCTTGGTCATTCTTCTCTGGACTGCCTCCAAGGAGCCTATATCCTTCCTATAATAAGGGAACCAAAATTGAGCTGCATAATCTAGGTGGGGTCTAACTAGCGCTAAATACAACCTCAGAATGACCTCAGAACTCCTATTTGTCACACATCTACTAATAAATCTCAGTATCTTGTTGGCCCTAATTTTAGCTATAATACACTGTTCCCTGGGGCGCAAGTTACTGCTTATTTGAACTCCTAAGTCCCTCACAAACATCGAACTACATCAAACTACAGAAAGCTGTGTCGCCCCTTTTTGCCATATTTAGTATTTCTTTTGGAATCATTTTGTTTGAAATATTTGTTAGCTTCTTTTGTACTTGCTTTCTAAAACGAAATACAACGCCAATTAGGACATTATAAGATCCTTGATTTGTATAGAGTTGGAAGGTAGAGGTCTTGATCTTGATCTTGATGTCACAGGAGGTCTGAGTTGCCCCAAACCAGGCCTTTGAATCGGCCTGGTTTGGGGCAACTCAGACACAGCAGAAAATAAGAAATACTCAGCAGAATTACTTCTTAAATCTAACATTCCACACTTTTTCAAGGAATTCTTTCACAGCCTCTATCATTCGTCCATTTGCCATACCATTCAGTCCCAACAGCTCATCATCCACTCACAACCAGTTCTTCCACCCACCACATTGATTTCATGCCCCAATTCATTCAGAAACACTCATCATATCCGCACGTGTTCTCTCATATCTCTTGCATTCTAATATCAGATGCACCACAGTCTCATCCACACCCGTCACACATCTCACACTCTTTCCTCCTATCCTCTGACCATCTATAGGTCCTATCATTCACTTCCACACACTGCGCTCTCACTCTGAACAGAAGGTCACCACCTAGGCCCTAGGCTACCATCATACCAAACTTCATGCTTTGGGGTCTCTTTCTCCTTATTCCACCTCAGAGTTTCCTTTCTATCCATCCTATTCTTCCACTCGTTAAGTCCATCCGTTTTCACTGCTCTATCTATCTCCCTTTTCCATTTTCTCTCATTCCACTCTGCCCCCTCTCTGTTTCTATGTCATTCTCCATTCAACAACATTATGTCCATCCTCAAAAGGTCTGTGCATCCTCCTAACTAATATACTATTCTTGTCTATCATTTTCCCACATTTGTTTCCCCACTTGCTATCTCCTAGAGTCCACAAGTATACCTTTCTTGCTAGTCTTGTTTCATTCATTCTCTCTAATCGCACTTTATATCTCAGTGTTGCTTTCATTTGCCTTTTCCTTAAAGTACTCCATCCCATTTCCCCTCTCAGTGCTTTACTGCTGCTATGGTGATTGTAAAGGTAGTTAGTGGAGGATTAGTTGTTAAGGTTTCGTTTGAGCTTGAGGTGTTGTTTAAGATAGATTAGTGTTTCAGTTTTGGTGGTTCAGTGTATTATGTTAGTTGATGTATTGAGGTAAGGAATGACTTTTCCTTCAGTCGTCTACTATTTCTCATCCCTACCAGGTGTGTATTGGTAACTTTTATAACATGTTTAGTATGATAGAGATATTATACGTAATGGATCAACTATAATAGGTAACAATAATGTTAATTATGTATTGTATCTATTTGCAGATACTTGCTATATTTTCGTGTTGATTAAAGCCAACTATTGGTCAGGTGTGTTTTACTTATCACATCACTAGGTGCATTCAGCAATACACGTCTGGAGAATCTGTCATCCGCCAGCCAATAACTTCTATATGATGGACCGTCTGCTGAGACCAGAGAGGTTAGATGCTGAACCGAGTTCACCAACAGCAGCACAAAAATGGAAGCACTGGATACAGACTTACAATAATTTCATAGCAGCTATATCACAAGACGGGGTGGACAAGCTTGGACTCCTTACCAATTTCGTGTCTCCCAGAGTGTATGAAACTATTTCTGAGTGTGGTTCATATGATGATGCCTTAAGTACGTTACAGGCTCTTTATGTCAAACCAACAAATGAAGTGTTTGCTCGTCACTCCCTGGCGACGCGCCACCAGCAACCGGGAGAGACTCTGGACGAGTATTTCCGGATCCTTAAGATGCTGAGTAAAGAGTGTAATTTTAAGGCTGTAACTGCAACTCAGCACTGTGAAGAATATATCAGGGACTCTTTTATTAGTGGCCTACAATCACCTATGATAAGACAACGATTATTGGAAAACAAGACTCTTGATCTGACTACGATGTTCGATCAAGCACGTGCCCTGGATTCTGCACAAAGAAACTCAGTCTTACAGTGATGTTCCTTCATCTCGTGTGATAAGTACCGCTCTTGATAATGACAGTGATGACGAATTAGGATCTACTGCAGTGATGGCTGCTGCTAGTTCAAAATGTTATTTTTGTGGTCTCCGGCGCCATCCACGCTCGAAGTGTCCCGCTCGAGAAGCTATGTGTCAAAAGTGCCAGAAAAAGGGACACTTCGCTAAAGTGTGTCAGAGCAAAAGTGTTAATGCTGCTGTAACTCCTACTAATAATGTGACACTGGCAACTGTAACCTCTGCTGCTACTCCTAGTGTATTACGTAGTGCTGTGGTTAAAATTTCCATCAACGATATAGAAACAGATGGACTTATTGACACTGGAAGTTCAGAGAGCTTTGTTCATCCAGATGTAGTCAAACTGTACTCTTTAAGAGTGCAGCAGTCTTAGAGTGCTGTGACTATGGCTTCTGCAAAGGAAGTGGAAAAACTGTTAAATGAAGAAATCATTGAACCCAGTACCTCTCCTTGGCGGGCACAAGTGGTTGTAGTGTGAAACAAGTCTCGAAAGAAACGTCTGGCTATCGATTACAGTGAAACTATAAACAAGTTTACTCTCCTTGATGGCTACCCACTACCTCGTATAGATCGCATAGTATCGTGTCTTCAGTACCATCGACCTACGCAGTGCGTATCATCAGGTGGCAATTAGAGAGCAGGACAAGCCTTACACTGCCTTCGAGGCCTGTGGTAAATTATCTCAGTTTACCAGAATTCCGTTCGGAGTTACAAACGGAGTGGCTTGTTTCCAGAGGATTATGGATACATTAATAAAGGAAGAGGGACTTGAGGGTACCTATGCCTACTTGGATGATGTAACCATATGTGGAAGGACTCAAGACGAGCATGACATTAATCTCTCCAAATTCTTCGAGGCTGTCAAGAAAAGGAATGTTACAGTTAATGAAAAAAAGTGCAGTTTTTCAACTCGAAAGCTCAACATTTTGAGCTATGTAGTGGAAGAGGAAGTGATTCGTCCTGATCCGGAACGCCTCAAGCCTCTATATGATTTACCAGTACCGTGCGATAGGAAGTCCCTCCGCCGTGCTCTAGATCTGTTTGCATACTATTCACAGTGGATATATGACTATTAAAACAAGATTCATCCAGTTAGTGCCACTACAACGTTTCCTGTGACGAAGGAAGCAGAAACAACATTTTATAGCCTAAAGCGTGACATAGAATCTTCAGTGGTCCAAGGCAATTGACGAATCCGAGCCATTTCAAGTAGAGACAAATGCTTCTCACCCAGGCTGGCCGCCCTGTTGCCTTCTACTATTGTACTCTGCAAGAACCTGAAAAACGTCATGCTGCCGTAGAGAAAAGTCTTGGCCATTATTGAAAGTATCCGTCACTGGAGGCACTATTTGACTGGTAAGCATTTTTCTATTAAAACTGACCAGCGTTCAGTCAAGTTCATGTTTGATAAATTACATAAAAAATAAAATAAAGAATGATAAAATATTAAGATGGAGGATGGAAATATCTTGGTATGATTTTGATATTGTATATAAACCGTATATAAATCCAGAAACCAGTGTTTATAAAGCAAACATAAACCTACGAGGATCATTTTGAGACTAGTGGACACTGAAATCTCATACAAATAGGCAGAAGAAATAGACAGTGAAGACAGTGCTGAAAACGGTAGCAAACATGGCGGCGAATGTAAACAACCCTGCAGCCACCAGCCAAACACCAGCACAGGATGACAGTGCCCAGACCAACTCCCCTGACAACAGCAAGGTAGATTCACCTGTAACACTGGAAGACAAGGATATTTATCCATGTGGGGTGCCAGGTGTGCCAGGCCCACTGTGAGGCAGGTATAAGGTGCAACAGGTGTCACATGTGGCTCCACTACCACTGCACACTCCTACCCATATATTTCCTCATAGCCCTCACCAACTCCTCCAAAAGATGCACTAAAAATACCTATTCAAATTATGGAGAACAGAGCGATGAACTTGAGAAGTGTATCTCAGAAGCACATAAAGCATGCCAAACTCCACCTCAAACAGTACCTGATACCCAAGTAAACCAACAAACCCAGCCCAGCCTACCTCACACACACAACACCATACACATCACACAACCAAGAACACCAGAGGACGTTCTGGGTAGCACACCAGAAGATATAGATCTGAGCAACATCCCTCCTAGCCACACCAACCCCAGAGAGGACCAACACCACCCTCACACTAGCTCAGACCAACACACAAATCAGGGGAAAAATAAGCCTCAAAAGCCACTATGTAGGTACCACAAGAAAGGTATTTGCAAATTTGGTGCCTCTGGAAAAAACTGCCCTTTCACCCATCCACATCTTTGTGAAAGGTTCATTAGGAATGTCCAGGGACATCAAGTGTGCAAACGTGGCCCACAATGTAAATACCTTCATCCCCATATATGTAATGACTCATGGCGGAAAGGGGAATGTCTCAAGTCTAACTGCATATACATTCATCTACAAGGAACAAAGACTGTAAAACAGAGATCCCAAAATCAGACACAAGCAAAAAGCACGACAACAGGAGATGCTCCCAAAAAGGACCAGAAAACAAGAGAACAAACCCAGGCATCTTCGATAACTGAAGTATTAGACATCAGTTTTTTAGACATGATGAGAGACATGAAAAACACTGTCCTCACACTACAACAAACAGTGGAAGAACAAGGCAAGTGGATGACAAACTTGTCACCCCGCCTACCACACACACCTCAGGGCCTGCTACAAGGCCCACAAGTCCCGACACACTAGACCCTCAGCTCCCCACTGGTATCTGCCCAAGTAGCATCCTGGCCACTCCACACCATACCTCAAACCCTAAACTTATGAACCCACCAGAGACCATACTAATGGCCAACATCCAAGGTATTCTACCAAGATCAAACAAAAGCAAAATATCTTTCTTGATTGAACTTGCAAAACTTGAAGAGTATGCAATGATTGCCCTCGCAGAATCCCATCTTAATAACAACATAAACATTACAGAGATAGGTATAGAGAACTACACAACCTTCAAGGCAGACAGAGACAACAGATCACATGGAGGTGTAATTACATACATAAGAAATGGCATTGCCACAAGTGTCAAGGAACTACTGATCTACTCGAATGGAACAGTAGAAATAATAGCTGTGCACATCAAAAAATGGGCAACAGTCCATGCTAATATATACCGGCCCCCAAACTGTGCAAGGGATAAATTTATTGACGTCCTACAAAAACTGCGAGCCTCCCTGGCGTCACTACCACCACCACTGCCAGAGTTGATCATCACCGGAGATTTCAGCCTGCCAATCATAAAGTGGCCCGCAGGTCATGTAGGAGGAGGGACGCTACAGGACCAAATGCAGGTCAGGGCACTACTAGAACTGGCAAACCATTTTTTCCTACACCAAGAAATAGAACATCCCACTCGGCAAAACAATGTTCTGGACCTACAGTTCACTAACAATCATGAATAGATACATGCATACAGTGTACAAAAGACCATCTTCTCTGACCATAACCTAATCACAGCCACCACAAATAAGAAGAAAAATAAGCAAATAACGGCTCCTAAAGATTGCCTAACTCATTTAAGGAGAATCAACTTCAACAACAAAAATATTAAATGGGAGGTCTTGAACAATGAGCTGAAATCCATTAACTGGGACAATATGATGTCAAATAAAGATCCAAACCAAATGCTGGAAACCCTAACTGACAAAGTGTACCAGTTATGCACAGCCCACGTCTCTCCAAAAGTACACAAGAGAAAAGGTGGTAACAACACCATATCAAGGGACAGGAAAAATCCTAATGAGGAAAAGAGCAAAACTAAGTAAGAAACTCAAAATTATGCAACATTCATGTTCTCCAAATGCCATATCAACACACATTGAAGAAATAGAAGTCAAACTTAAAAGCTCTTATGAAGCACAAAGGCGAAGAGAAGAAGCTCTGGCAATTTCAACAATCAAGACAAATCCCAAACTCTTCTTTAGCTACGCTAGAAAATTTGCTACAACACCCACACCTATAGGACCCCTCGTATCTGCAGATGGGAAGATAGAAGATGATCCAGAAAAAGCGTGCAACATCCTAGTAAAACAGTATGAATCTGTCTTCAGCATTCCCAACCAAAGCAAAATTGTCACTGAACCACAGATTTTCTTCAGCGAAGCCGGCAGAACAGTACTTGAACAACCAACCCTGCAAGACATAGACTTCACCGAAGAAGACATCAAGACAGCAATAACTGAACTAAGACCAAACTCCTCAGCCGGTCCAGACAACATCCCAACAAAACTCTTAATTAACTGTAAGGAGAGTCTGGCTCGTCCACTCTACCTGCTCTGGAAACATTCCATCCACACTGGAATTGTCCCCACAAGCACAAAACGGGCAAACATAACACCAATATTCAAGGGTGGAGAGAGAGGACTTGCCAAGAACTACAGACCAGTGGCACTCACCTCACATGTAATAAAGATAATTGAAATAATTGTCAGAGACAGAATATACACCTTCTTAGAGCAACACAACTTAATGAACCAAGGACAGCATGGCTTTCGAAGGGGTAGATCCTGTCTCTCTCAACTCTTACAGCAATACGATAACCTATTGCAAGAACTTGCCATGGGCAACAATGTCGATACCGTGTTCCTAGACTTCGCAAAGACCTTTGATAAGGTGGATCACGGTGTCTTGCTTCACAAACTGCGGAATATAGGGATCACAGGCAAGATGGGAGCTTGGATACACAGCTTCCTCACAGACCGATCACAGACAGTTGTGGCAAATGGAAAACACTCACTGCCAAGTAAAGTTGTGAGTGGCATACCCCAAGGATCAGTATTAGGGCCCCCTTCTTTTCATTATACTCATGGGGGACATTGACAAAGGAGTGAGACACTCGGTGATATCATCGTTTGCTGACGACACAAATATTAGCAAGACTGTATCCACAGTTGCGGATGTTGATCAGCTACAACAAGATCTCAATGCAATATACACCTGGGACGAGAACAACAACATGTCCTTCAACAACAACAAGTTTGAGTTGCTTTGGTGTGGAAAAGAGGACATCAAACATCACACCACCACCAACCCAATAGAAATGTCCTCCCATGTCAAGTGTCTAGGCATCCACCTGAGTGACGACGGCACCTTCCACCATCACATTCACCAAACAATCAAAAAGGCAAGAAGATTAGCGGGATGGATCCTAAGAACCTTCCACACAAGAGAAGCATCCTGCCTGCTTACACTGTGGAAAACTCTTGTGCAACTAGTGCTGGATTATTGCAGCCAACTTTGGTCACCACACAAAGCTGCAGACGTACAAGCCGTGGAGGCAGTCCAGCGATCCTTCACTGCACACATCTGGGAGGCCAAAGAACTCAACTACTGGGACCGACTCCAAAAGCTGGGGCTTTATTCACAGCAGAGGAGATGGGAGAGGTACAGGATAATTTACACCTGGAAGATCCTTGAGGAACTTGTGCCAAACCCCTCTCCAAACTCAAAAATAGTGGCGAAACTATGTCCCAGAGTGGGGAGAATGTGCTGTCAAAGGACACTCCCCACCCAAGCCTCAGAGAGAATGAAGACTCTCTTGGCTGCCAGCCTCACTTACAAAGGCCCTCACCTCTTCAACTCCCTACCACGACAAGTCAGGAACACGACCAACTTTAAAGTAGAACACTTTAAGAACCAACTGGACAAGTTCTTGAAGAGTGTTCCTGACAAGCCACCAGTACCAGGATATATCTCCCTGTGTCGAGCGGCATCCAACACCATACCGGACCAGATATGTCTACAGAAAAGAGACACAGGTCATGGGAGTAGCGGTGGATCACCATGGCTATTAGGGTTACCTCTAGACTTCATCAAGTAAATCAAGTAAGTAAACCAGGCAAAGATAAAATCGTTCCGGACATACTCTCAAGGAGCTATTGTGATGCAGCAAACAATGATCAGCGGTCATTGTCTACCATTCATGAAAATTTGTGCCACCCTGGCGTGACTCGTCTATTCCATTTCGTCAAGTCTAAGAACCTACCTTACTCTGTTGATGAAGTTCGTAGAGTTGTTACTTCATGCAGAACATGTGCTGAGTGCAAGTCTAATTTCTATCAACCTGCAAAGATTCATCGTATAAAGGCTACTCAGCCGTTTTAACGCCTGAGTATAGATTTCAAAGGACCACTTCCAACCGCTGACAAGAATCAATATTTTCTAACCATTGTAGATGAGTACTCCAGGTTTCCATTCGTATTTCCATGTTCAAACATGTCTACATCAACAATTATCAACTGCCTGTCTCAACTCTTCTCTATTTTTGGCATGCCATCTTATATTCATTCTGACAGGGGAGCTGCATTCATGAGCAGGGAACTACACGAATTTCTCTCTAACAAAGTAATTTCCTCCAGTAGGACGACTAGCTAAATCGCCAAGGAAACGGCCAAGTGGAAAAGTACAACGGGATTATATGGAAGACAATTACAGCTGCCTTGATATCCCGAGGCTTGCCTTCCAAGTATTGGCAAGTAGTCCTTCCTGACCAAGGTTGGATCAAATACTGATTTTTTATAAATCAAATACAATTACAAATACTTTAGTTCGGGATTCCAAAAATACAAATACAAATACATTTTTTCTGAATCTGAAAATACAAATACAAATACAACTACTGGTTCAAAAATTACAAATACAAATACAAATACTCCTATTCCAAATTCCAAAAATACAAATAAAAATACTTCTGACATTATGTTGGCACTACATCAGTGTTTGAGAGACATCAAGAAGTACAGTTTTCCACATAGAACTGTGGACGCTTGGAATGTCTTGAGCGAAGAGGTTGTTACAGCAGCCAATGTACTACATACCTTTAAAGAAAAGTTGGATAGATATAGATACGGAGACAGAACATAATAAGCCCTGCTCGAACTCTGTATAATACAACTAGGTAAATACACACATATAGCTTACCTCTGCTATGACACAATTAAATTGTACCATCCATCCACTTGTCTTAACTACCAGGCAGTGCCAATCACCAGTCTCCTCTGACACTTGAGTACACTAACCACCTTCTTCGCAACAGTTTCAGGTTGTCAGTGTTATCAATAAACCGAAAGTAACTCACGCATAATCGTCGCACATATATAGCCCAGCGAGCTGGGCTGGGACGGGAGTGGGACGGGGATGATACGCGTTTTTATTAGATACGTGTCATAGATTCGTAAATCAGGGGTTTCTCTCTCTCTCTCTCTCTCTCTACGCAAACCTAAGCGTCAAATCACCGTAAAAACGTTTCGCCAATCAAGACACTATTCTCCCGAAGCATTATGTAACCTTTTATTAAGGAAAAAATGTAACCTTGAAGGTATTTTTAAAACTGATAATGTTGATGTACAAGTGCAGCTATTTACAGAACATTTTATGAATTGTTTAGATATTTGTGCACCGGTGGTAACCAAGGAAATGAGAAGGCCTCCCGCCCCTTGGATCACAGACGACCTGAAAGCCTTAATGAAGCAACGTAACCAGAAACAGTTCCAACTAAAACACGACCGAAATAATGTTAACTTACAGAACGAATACAAAATGCTAAAAAGGCCAGTTAAGAAGTCAATCCGTAACTGTAAAACCAACTACTATAATGATAAATTACAAGAACACGCTGGTGACACCGCAGCTGTCTGGCGCATTTTAAAAGATTTGCTTCCCAATAAGAAAAACAAAACCGGTGAAATTTTAAGAAATGACGAAACTCTGGAAGAAAGAGCTGAACAATTCAACACCTTTTTTTGCAAGTGTAGGCAAACATACATTTGAGAATGCACAGCATCATGTAAAGGACAATGGTGGAATTCTACAGACAGTACAGACTGATATCATTCACAGCGCATTCATGTTCAGACCAAAGCCAGTTGATAGTGCCACCATTGTTCTAACTAAAAAATGCATGAGGATCACAAATTCATATGGCTCAGATGAGGTTCCTCTCAGATTTATAAAAGACTCTCTCCCTATTGTAATACCTTACTTAATGTGGTGCCCTGAGGGGGTTATTGTTAGATAAACGTTATTTATTTAGTTGTTATTTTCAATTAATTAACCTTAATTTTTAATTTTCAATCTTATTTCAATTTGTAATCTTTCACTGCTGAAGGACCACCAGTGTGGTGCACTGACATTAGGTTAACTTCTAAAGGGGGGACTATTATGGCAATTAACAAATTATTTACTTTGATTAATTATAAGATTTATGAATGGTCACTGATGTTTATTTCCCTGCATATAAAGAAAAGAAAAGCTGCCATCACCCCTAAAAGTTTAATGAGAATTAGGGGATTCTCAGGGAATTTAATTTCTTCCTAAAGGGGAAGTTAATATACTCGAAAGAGAAAACAATTATGCCCAGGGAAATATAGATGACCAACAAAAAAGAAGGGGGACTAACTTAACAATTTATCTAGCTGGTAGAGTGGACTGAGTTTTACTAAGGCACATGGGTACGTGGATCTGTTTCATATCCTGTTCAATAGTGTTGAGCACTTTCCCACACTTACCTTACCACACCAACGGAGGGGTTATTATACCACGAAATCACTTCTTTGGATTTAACTAGAGTTGTTTATTTACTGTATACTTTGGATATCACAGGCTGGACATTGAATTTTACAACATAGCTTAATTAAAGTATCAGACAACTTAATTGTTCACGACAGAGATAAACACCATAAGAAAACAAATACACAGAGTTGGTAATACCTTATCTCACCCCGAGATATCAACTCTTCACACTTACATTACAAGTTATACCCTTGACTCCCTTCCTTGAATACTTCATCCTATAAATGTTTTAATTTAGTAACTGGGCCTGAGAATAGTTGATTAACCTTTTCTCAGGGGATTTTCCTGAACTAGGGTGACCACATTACTTCTGGTTACGCGAGTACATAATGTAATCCTTCCACTCCATAACATCGAGGATGGATACGAGATTCCTACTCCTGAGTATATTGGCTAGGTCCGTCTGACCGTCCTACACAACACATGGTTACTTTTTTTTCTGGTCTAAAGACAAAACTGAGATTTGGTCTTGGCTTTCTAGCCGTACATTTCACTAAAAGAAAAGAAAAAGGCAAGAGATGGAAGTGTATAAGGTGTCGTGGAGGCACTCCATATTCCCTGTAATGGGAGGCGGGGGTGAGTGGCTTCTCACCGGGGATAATTCACTTCCCACAAATCAGGAGTTAGTACATAGTCACAATATCCTAGAAAGTACAATGAAAAAAGGTATATTTGTCGTGCCCGGGGGGGGGGACGGGGGACGGGGGCGTTATTTTATTTATTGTTGTTAATTGTTGTTATTCTATTCTTTATTTAATTAATTTGTTTTACTTTCACTTCACTGCTGAAGGACCACCAGTGTGGTGCCTTGTCATTAAATTAACTTCGAATGGGGAACTCTCATGGCAATTAAAAATATATTTACTTTGATTAATTATATTAATTAATGGTCCCTGATGTTGGATATTTCCCTGGATATTAAGGAAAGAAAGCTGCCACCACCCCCAAAGGTTTAATGAGAATTAGGGGATTCTCAGGGAATTTAATTTCTTCCTAAAGGGAAGTTAAAATATCCGAAAGAGAAAATAATTACTACCAGGGAAATATAGGCGACCAATGAAAGAAAAGGGGAACTGATTTAACAATTTAGTTATTTGGTAGAGTGGACTGAGTTTCAATAAGGCACATGGATTCGTGGATTTGTTTCATATCCTTTTTCAAGAGTGTTGAGCACCTCCCTATTAACCTTACCACACCAAACGGAGGTTAGTATTAACACAGAATCACTTTCTCAGATTTTACTTGAGTTATTTATTTCATGTATACTTTGAATATCACAGGCTGATCATTGAGTCTTAGGAACACGGCTTAGTTATAGTATCAGACAACTTAATGGCTCATGGCAGAAAAACTTCACCTTCCTCAAAAAGAAAATAAATACAGAGTTGGCAATACATATCTCACCTCGAGATACCAAGCTCTTTACACATTACACATTATACCCTTGACTCCCTTCCCTGAAAAATATCACCTTAAAATGTTATAATTTTGTAACTGGGCCTGAGAACAGTTAAAGAACCTTTTCTCAGGGGATTTCCGAAAGTAAGGTGATCTCAATGTTTCTGTTTATGCATACATAGTATAATTCTTCCTCACTAAGTAGGAATACGCGATTCCTATTCCTGAATACATGGGCTGGGTCTATCAGACCGTCTTACGTGACACATAGTTTCCTAAAGCTTAACTTGGAAATTTGGCAGTGGCTTTCTAGCCGTTCATTTAACTACAAAAACAAAAGAAAGTAAATGAGAAATTGGTGTAACTGTCGTGGAGGCATTCTTTCCCTGCGAACACAATGAAGGGTGAGCCACGAGTCAGTATAATTCACTTCCTTAACTCAGAAGTTAATACACAGTCACAATAACATAGAGATTACCGGGAAAAATATATATTGTACACCATGAAATATTTTGTAGAGAATAGGGGACCATGCGGTTTTGAAACCACGTTGTCCTTCTTTAAGAGAAGGAAATTGATATTATCCACTTATAATAGATCTCAATAGGGGTTTACATGTATTGTCAGACTACTGGGGAAGATTGTGGACTATATAATAATGGCGAGAGGTATTGGATTTCACAAATATTGAGGGATTTCGAGAGCGATGTCACTCACCTGCGAACACAATGAAGGGTGAGCCACGAGTGATGCTCTCTGGGAAAAAGGCGGGAGATGAGAAGGGGGAAGGGGGGGGGGGTTTCGAGGATATTCCTCCTTTGATCTTATTATTAATTGATTATTGAGACGTGAAATAGTTATTAGTTTATAGGAAATTAATTTTTACGCTAAATAAGTGACATTTAGATATCTATTGAATCTGATCTCTGGATTACTATATAAGGGAACATTTTTGTCTACGTGACTTTTAGCACGTCCCGGGCCTCGGGGCATGATCGCCTCACATGATGCAATATTACGTCATCCTTAACAAAGTTTTGTGGGAAGATAACTAAGTAGGTTAATTATATTAGACTATGGAGAGCATTTTGACAAGTTAATGACTATTAATAGTGATTAGATTATGATATTAATTTCTTTCCATAGAAAACTGTCTTGTGGGAGGGGTTGACTGCATAGGATTTGAAAGTTTGGAGAAACAATTCTAATATAAACCTTAATATAAACATATAGCATAAAAGTATGAATGATGTGAGTAAAAACATTTATATAATGCAGTATCCCCTTGGGAATACAGGATCTAAGGGCAGACTAAACATAACAAAAAAAGGTACATTCAGTAGGCCTATTTGAAATTAAATTGGAAGCATCACACGACTTTTCCCTCCGGGTGAAATGTTTTTACTCACTAATAATAAAAAAAAATTACATCCTAACAGGTTTACCATTTAGGAACTGGTTTAGTGGTCACTAAGGTTACAACCCACCTTGGTTTTCCATCAGTCTAACATTCACTCGACCTTCCCCACCACTCCACTACTTCTGCAGCCCTTCCTGGCTAAAACACTGGCAACGTAATATGTGGTTCCTGAGAAACCAATTGCCTGGCTACTGCTGCTACTTGGCTGTAGTTCAGATTATTGTAGGGCACACCCCAGTCCACATACTCATGAGAGGGGTATGGATGATCTCGTCAACTGTACAAGATCCCGGACACTCGGTAGCTAAGTTGAGCCTTCCCTACCCTTGGCTTTCACACCAAAACAAACAATAAGATAAATTCTCAGTCATTCATCTTCATTTGCTCACAACATTCGCATTCAATCACCCTTCATTCGTTTCCGCAGCAAGTGGTCATACAGGAAGCATTTGACAGAGCTTAGGCTACGTCCTGATGTCTCCTCCACCTCCTAACACCGGCAGACTGTAGCTTAGAGGCCTAATCACACTACTACCAGGTGTGATTCCCTCACGTTAAAGTGGCCTACAGCTTCCTGAACTAGTCCATTGTGTGAACTACACACAATCCTGTGAACTTATCTTCTACCTCAAAAGTTCACCACTCCTTCAGGGCTCAAACTAGGCCCGGGGGAATTAAGGTGGATAGTCTAACGACCTGTCACACCTGGGTCGATTCACAAGCAACATACCTCCAAGGGGACTAACTTAGCACCACTAATTGTCCAAACCTGTTCCTCTACACCTTAAAACTAACACCCATTGTGGCATAGTTCTTTGGGGTTGTTTCTGCCCAGCCACTGTATCCACACTCCTCAATACATCGCTGAGATCCACCACACAGCCGTGGAGGCATCGGTTCATCATTGTCTTTCCCGGCACACAAAACTTCCAGAGGAGTCAGTAACCACTCCTCTTTGTCCACATGTGGCTTTGGTCTTGACTGCCATGTGAAGACTGAGGATCCGATGTCTCCTGTAGAGATCTTGAACTGCTGCGACACGGACTCCAATCCGTTGTCGTGGACCATAGACTGGGGCATTCCGAGGCCTGCTACGTACTGCTCCATGCTCTCCAGAACAGTGTGTGTGTTTTGTTTGTGTTGAAAGTTTAGGGTGCCTCTAAGTTGTTGAATCTTTAACTCACTAACCTTACTTAATTTCATCACTAAAAAAAAATAAACTCGAGCTTTACTAAATGATTACGGCAATGTGGGCAAAACCTGACACAAATAGGTGCCTAATTAAACAAAAATAACATCAACTTGCTTCCACAAAATCATTATCTTCCTTTACATCTAACGTTTCCCGAGTTATCCTAACTATAGCGGGATAATCGTTAGGGTACCTTAATCCAGGCTAACTTATTTACTAACTTAATCCAAACTAACTTAACCTAACCCAGAGCTATACCTTAGCAAAAGAACAAATCATGTGTCACGTAGGGCCCTGAGTACAACTACTTCATTTATCCTTCCTCTTACTTGATTATTGCATGACAAGAAACTTTTTCATCCTCACTTGCTGTGGTAATTGTTAGGTAGTGCTCAAAACACTTTGAATCCCACCGCTGCCACCAGTGTCGTGCCCGGGGGGGGGGGACGGGGGACGGGGGCGTTATTTTATTTATTGTTGTTAATTGTTGTTATTCTATTCTTTATTTAATTAATTTGTTTTACTTTCACTTCACTGCTGAAGGACCACCAGTGTGGTGCCTTGTCATTAAATTAACTTCGAATGGGGAACTCTCATGGCAATTAAAAATATATTTACTTTGATTAATTATATTAATTAATGGTCCCTGATGTTGGATATTTCCCTGGATATTAAGGAAAGAAAGCTGCCACCACCCCCAAAGGTTTAATGAGAATTAGGGGATTCTCAGGGAATTTAATTTCTTCCTAAAGGGAAGTTAAAATATCCGAAAGAGAAAATAATTACTACCAGGGAAATATAGGCGACCAATGAAAGAAAAGGGGAACTGATTTAACAATTTAGTTATTTGGTAGAGTGGACTGAGTTTCAATAAGGCACATGGATTCGTGGATTTGTTTCATATCCTTTTTCAAGAGTGTTGAGCACCTACCTATTAACCTTACCACACCAAACGGAGGTTAGTATTAACACAGAATCACTTTCTCAGATTTTACTTGAGTTATTTATTTCATGTATACTTTGAATATCACAGGCTGATCATTGAGTCTTAGGAACACGGCTTAGTTATAGTATCAGACAACTTAATGGCTCATGGCAGAAAAACTTCACCTTCCTCAAAAAGAAAATAAATACAGAGTTGGCAATACATATCTCACCTCGAGATACCAAGCTCTTCACACATTACACATTATACCCTTGACTCCCTTCCCTGAAAAATATCACCTTAAAATGTTATAATTTTGTAACTGGGCCTGAGAACAGTTAAAGAACCTTTTCTCAGGGGATTTCCGAAAGTAAGGTGATCTCAATGTTTCTGTTTATGCATACATAGTATAATTCTTCCTCACTAAGTAGGAATACGCGATTCCTATTCCTGAATACATGGGCTGGGTCTATCAGACCGTCTTACGTGACACATAGTTTCCTAAAGCTTAACTTGGAAATTTGGCAGTGGCTTTCTAGCCGTTCATTTAACTACAAAAACAAAAGAAAGTAAATGAGAAATTGGTGTAACTGTCGTGGAGGCATTCTTTCCCTGCGAACACAATGAAGGGTGAGCCACGAGTCAGTATAATTCACTTCCTTAACTCAGAAGTTAATACACAGTCAAAATAACATAGAGATTACCGGGAAAAATATATATTGTACACCATGAAATATTTTGTAGAGAATAGGGGACCATGCGGTTTTGAAACCACGTTGTCCTTCTTTAAGAGAAGGAAATTGATATTATCCACTTATAATAGATCTCAATAGGGGTTTACATGTATTGTCAGACTACTGGGGAAGATTGTGGACTATATAATAATGGCGAGAGGTATTGGATTTCACAAATATTGAGGGATTTCGAGAGCGATGTCACTCACCTGCGAACACAATGAAGGGTGAGCCACGAGTGATGCTCTCTGGGAAAAAGGCGGGAGATGAGAAGGGGGAAGGGGGGGGGGGTTTCGAGGATATTCCTCCTTTGATCTTATTATTAATTGATTATTGAGACGTGAAATAGTTATTAGTTTATAGGAAATTAATTTTTACGCTAAATAAGTGACATTTAGATATCTATTGAATCTGATCTCTGGATTACTATATAAGGGAACATTTTTGTCTACGTGACTTTTAGCACGTCCCGGGCCTCGGGGCATGATCGCCTCACATGATGCAATATTACGTCATCCTTAACAAAGTTTTGTGGGAAGATAACTAAGTAGGTTAATTATATTAGACTATGGAGAGCATTTTGACAAGTTAATGACTATTAATAGTGATTAGATTATGATATTAATTTCTTTCCATAGAAAACTGTCTTGTGGGAGGGGTTGACTGCATAGGATTTGAAAGTTTGGAGAAACAATTCTAATATAAACCTTAATATAAACATATAGCATAAAAGTATGAATGATGTGAGTAAAAACATTTATATAATGCAGTATCCCCTTGGGAATACAGGATCTAAGGGCAGACTAAACATAACAAAAAAAGGTACATTCAGTAGGCCTATTTGAAATTAAATTGGAAGCATCACATATTGTACACCATGGATTATTATATTCGGGGGGACAAGGGGCCATGCGGTTTTGGAATTACGTTGTCCTTCTTTAAGAGAAGGAAATTAGTATTATCCACTTATAATGGATCTCAAAAGAGGTTTACATGTATTGTCAGGCAAATGGGGAAGATTATAAGCTATATAAGAATGTTGAGAGGCACGGGATCTCACACATATTGAGAAATTACGAGAGCGATTTTACCAACCTGTAATGGGAGGCGGGGATGAGTGGCTTCTGACGCTATTCACTGGGAAAAAAGGCGGGAATGAGAAGAGGGGGAAGGAGGGGTTTCGGGAATGTTCCTCCTTTGATCTTTTTACTAATTGATTATTGAAACATGAAATTGTTATCAGCTTATAGGAAATAAATTTTGACGCTGAACAAGTAACATTTAGATATCTATTGAACCTGATCTCTGGATTAATATATAGGGGGGGACGCTTGGTGTACGTGACTGGTGGCACATAGGCTTGGGCGCGTGATCACATCACATGATGCAATATTACATGTTTCTTAACAAAGTTTTGTGAGAAGATAACTAAGTAGGTTAATTATATTAGACTATGGAGGGCATTTTGACGAGTTAATGAATATGACTAGTTGAATATAATATGATTCTAATTTCTTTCCATAGAAAACTGACTTGGGGGGGAATGACTGTATAAAACTTGAAGATTTGGGGGGCAATTCCAATATAGACAATAATATCAATAAATAATACAGAAATTATAAATGATATGTGAGTAAAAACATTTATATAACGAAGTATTACCATGCAATGATTGCCCTCGCAAAATCCCATCTTAATAACAACATAAACATTACAGAGATTTCCATGTTCAAACATGTCTACATCAACAATTATCAACTGCCTGTCTCAACTCTTCTCTATTTTTGGCATGCCATCTTATATTCATTCTGACAGGGGAGCTGCATTCATGAGCAGGGAACTACACGAATTTCTCTCTAACAAAGTAATTTCCTCCAGTAGGACGACTAGCTACAATCGCCAAGGAAACGGCCAAGTGGAAAAGTACAACGGGATTATATGGAAGACAATTACAGCTGCCTTGATATCCCGAGGCTTGCCTTCCAAGTAATGGCAAGTAGTCCTTCCTGACCAAGGTTGGATCAAATACTGATTTTTTATAAATCAAATACAATTACAAATACTTTAGTTCGGGATTCCAAAAATACAAATACAAATAAATTTTTTCTGAATCTGAAAATACAAATACAACTACTGGTTCAAAAATTACAAATACAAATACAAATACTCCTATTCCAAATTCCAAAAATACAAACAAAAATACTTCTGACATTATGTTGGCACTACATCAGTGTTTGAGAGACATCAAGAAGTACAGTTTTCCACATAGAACTGTGGACGCTTGGAATGTCTTGAGAAGATAACTAAGTAGGTTAATTATATTAGACTATGGAGGGCATTTTGACGAGTTAATGAATATGACTAGTTGAATATAATATGATTCTAATTTCTTTCCATAGAAAACTGACTTGGGGAGGAATGACTGTATAAAACTTGAAGATTTGGGGGGCAATTCCAATATAGACAATAATATCAATAAATAATACAGAAATTATAAATGATATGTGAGTAAAAACATTTATATAACGAAGTATTACCTTGGGAATGCGTGTTAATCTCAGAATAATAATAAAACGAAGGCACATTCAGTAAGGCCTAGGTGAGATCAACTTGGGGGCATCACATTAACATGTATAATTAATACTTCTATTGTAACTGGCATTATACCAGCAGCTTGGAGACATTCCATTGTTGTTGCCATCCACAAGTCCGGAGATGACGATCTTGCTAGCAACTACCGCCCCACATCTTTGCTCTCTATACTGTCGAAGGTCTTGGAAAAAGTAATTGCCAAACAACTTTCAGAGCACCTGGAGAGCAATAGTTTATTGAGCAACACTCAACACGGGTTCAGGTCTACTCTTTCGACAAGCACAGCTTTACTTACACTGTCTAATAAATTATATGATAATATGGACAAAAAGAAACTATCATTGGTTTCATTGTGTGACTTATCTAAGGCCTTCGACAGTGTTAACCACAAAATATTAATTAAGAAGTGTGCCACATTGAAAATTGATTCGTTCTGGTTTGAAAACTACCTCAGGAACAGAACACAATCTGTACGCATAGGGAATCATGTATCGAGGAAACAGAAAATCACGTTTGGAGTGCCACAGGGGTCGGTGCTGGGTACCATTCTCTTCAACATGTGATGCCCCCCCAAGTTGATCTAAATTAGGCCTTACTGAATGTGGCTTTTGTTTTGGTTATGCCCTCAGATCCGTACTCCCAAGGTGATACTTAAAAATATAAATGTTTTTACTCACACTCCATTTATCATTTTCTGTCTTGTAGCGATATCATTATCTTATGTTGAAATTGCCCCCAAATATTCAAGTTTCGTATGGTCATCCCCCCCCCAAGTCAGTTTTCTATGGAAAGAAATTAGAATCATATTATAATCACTATTAATCTTTATTAACTTGTCAAAATACTCTCCATAGTCTAATATAATTAAACTACTTAGTTATCTTCTCACAAAACTTTGTTAAGAAATATGTAATATTGCACCATGTGATGTGATTCCACGCCCCGGGGCCGGTCTATGTGCACAAAGTCACGTAGCCAAACGTCCCCCCGTATATATTAATCCTGAAATCAGGTTCAATAGATATCTAAATGTTACTTATTCAACGTCAAAATTAATTTCCTATAAGCTGATAACAATTTCATGCTTCAATAATCAATTAGTAAAAAGATCAAAGGAGGAATATTCTCGAAAAAACCCCCTTCCCCCCTTCTCATCTCCCGCGTTTTTCCCAGCGAGAGCGTCACCTCCTCAGAGGAGACTAAACTGTTGCTTCGATTACAGGTGGGTGAAATCGCTCTCGAAATTTCTCAATATTTGTGAAATCCAATGCCTCTCACCATAAATTCTTGAGTTGTTTGGATCCAGTAATCTTTGGGTGTGTTTAATTTTTCTTCTATTATTCTTTTTAGCAGATCATTACCCTCATTCTCTTCTATGTACTTAAGATATTTGAACTGGTTACCCCTGATTCTTGTTTCCATGATACTTGAGCCAATTTCTCGTCTCAGGGTTGGTGTTTGTGCATAACCAGGTGCTCCCAAAATAGCTCTGTATACTGCATTTTCTATTCTTTGTAATTTGCTTATTTCTTGTTTAGTGTACCCAAGTATACTTGATCCATATAGCACTGAGGGTAATACAACACTTTTCTAATATGTATTGCCAATTAAAATTTTGTTGCAACTCTAGGATATTACTGGATAAGTTAAATTTGCCAACTTTTTTGCTTTTTGCAGAGATTTTACTTTTTGAATTTTAAAACAATTTATCTTATGCGTTACAGTTATGCCCAAATATTTAATCTCACTGGTTACTTTTATACCTTTAATTTCTTCAATTTGTGTTTTACTGTTAAAAATTAGAACATTACTTTTGCTTTTATTTATTTATAGTCCTGTTGTGTGGCTGAAATCTATCAGAGCGTCTATCATCCCTCCCATTTCTTCCTGTGTTCTTGAGATTAACAAGCCGTCATCAGCAAAGAACAATGCACTTAATTTAAAGAATTTATCCTGGAACCCTCCCTTCTTTTCCAATTTGTCTATAATAATATATGTTCTAATTTTAAACAGGGTAGTGGAGGCTGTACATCCTTGTTTAATGCCACTGGTTACGTTCATTTTTATTTCCTCGTCTTTTCCAACTTTTACTGCTGTTTTATCGTCTGTATATATATCTGCAATCAGTTCTATCAAGTTAGGATGCACTCTGTATTCTTTTAAAGCTTCTATCAAAACATCTCTTCTAACAGAGTCATAAGCCTTTGCAAAATCTACTGCTGTCACGTATAAGGTTTTCCTCTCTTTGAAAGATTTATCAATACAATATTTTAAAATCATTAAATTATTTTCTACCCTTCCTTTCTTTGTGAATCCACTTTGTTTCTCCTTCACCTGGTTGTTGCTTACAATATGTTCTTCAATAATGTCTTTCACTGCTACTGACATAAATAGTTTATATGATAGGTTCGTTACAGCAATAGGTCTTAATTCTGACACTTTAGATTTGCTTTTCTTGGGTATCATTGTTGTTCTTGATTCTTTCCATTATGCTGGAACTTTTTCCTCCTATATTACTTTTTGAAAACTTCTTGTTAATAACTCTATAAATTTGTTACTGTCCTGCAGTGCCTTGTAAAATTCTCCCTTCATCCCATCGAGTCCAGCTGCTTTCTTGTTCTCCAGCTTCCTTATGCTTTTCCTTTACCATTTCTTTAATGATCTCTGGGTACTCCATATCTTGTATCAAGCGTTTGAGACGAATGCCAACTCCAGGTGTTCAACAGTTCCTTCTTGACACGTGATAATGGTTACCTCTGTTTCTTCCTCCTCCGTTACTCTTACTCTTATGTCTCCTTTTCTAGTTGTTCTGTTTTCTTTGGAACGTAAGTATTCATCTTTTGTCTCTGTGTTCCACACCTCCTTTATTTGATTTTCATTCATCTCATATATATTCCTCCAATATGTCCTGATGACTTCTTCCTTTTCATTACTTGGTATTTCCATTCCTTCCTCACTGTAGATTTTTAATCCTTCTTCTTTTGTTTTGTTCTTTTTCCTCAATTTGTCATTGTGTTCCCATAATTTCTTTCTGTTAGGGTTGTTCTTTATTTGTCTCGTAATGATTTCCTCGTGTTCATACATTGCTGCTGTGATTTTTCTTTGGGCTTCAATTTTTCCGTCAATATATTTCTCGTTGAAGTGTCTCTCTTCTTGTGGTGTACTGGCGTTGCTTTTAGCTCTATTGTAGTCTTTGCGTAGTTTTATACTTTGTCTAATATCTTCTGTTATCCAGGGTTGTTCTTCTGTCTTGTTTTCACCTTCTCCTTTTATCTTCTTGTATTTCCTCTTCAGATTCTTGTTTGCCTTATCTAAAAGTATTGTATTTAGCTCTTCAATACTTATATCTTGTTTGCACTCCAAATTCTCCTCCACATCTTTCCTGTATTTTTTCTAGCGAGGCCTTATCGGTTTTGTTATATTCATGTGTTTCCCATCTCTCTCTTCCTGTTGTTTTTGTCCTTGTATCCTTTCTTTCTAAAGTCACTTCAATCAAGTTATGGTCTGATAGATCAAAATACTTTTTCTTCTCGTCTATTTCCATCTCTCTGTACTATTTATACAACTTTTGGTTAACTAGCACAAAGTCTATCACACTTTCTTGTTCATTTCTTTTCCACGTTATTTCTCCTTTACATCTAAATTCATCGTTGAGCATCACAAAGTTGTACATTTCCATCCAATCTAATATTATTTTTCCATTTACGTCTGCTATTTGTTTTCCTTTGAAATCACCCAAAATCATAAAATTTTCCTCACTATTCTTTTCTATAGCTTCTTCAATCTCTTTCCTTAGGCTTTTATTCCTCTTTATCATGAACAGAAAAAATACACTACTAATATACCAATACTTAGTCCAAACAAATTTCCTTTCATGAATAAATAATCTTTCGACTTATTTTCTTCCTTATGCATCAATATATTTCTATTTTTCCTGTACAACACCATAATTCCTCCACCTTTTCTGTCTTGCACTTCCCTCATACTTTCTGTCACTTCAATATTATCACTAATTTTTACTTTCCTTATTTTCTCTTGTGTTTCTGTTAGACACATCACACAATTGTCACCGAGTAGCTTCTCTATATCAATCATTTTTGCTTGTGTTAAGCCTTGCACATTTATCACTTGAATGTTTACTACACTTTCACCTCCTCCCCCACTTTCCTTACTTTTTGCATTATTTCAATATCTCCTATTATTGTCTGGGTTCACTATTTTTCCTCTCTTTATAATGCACTTTTCTCCACTTTCCCTTCTCCTTTTTAGTTCTTGTCTCAGTTTGGCTTCCTCTGCTCTTTGTTGCTCGGTTAGGTCTGGTACTATGACAAGATTTTTGATTATTTCATCCTCTGCCTGCCTCAGTTGTTTTGCCCTCGAGATCACACTCCATTTTGAATGTTCCTCTGTCATTCTTACTAGTGTTGGCCTGGTCTTCTTTAAACAAAAGTTCTCCAATTACGTCCTCTTCTTCCTCTGTGTTAAGTCTCTCTGTTTTCAATATTTTCTTTCTCTCATTCACATAAGCTGGGCACTGTAACAAAAAGTGATTTAAACTTTCTAGGTCACTGTTGCACATGATGCACTTTGTGTCACCATTCGTGTGCCTATTCCTGTCACTTAACTTAAGGTTGTTGGTCCTTGCCTTATATAATATAATTGATGATGGCTTGTTATCATAAAACTTTTCTTCCTTTATCTCTTTCGTAAATTTATTGTATATTTTTTAACTAGACCTTTCTGCCACTTCTTTTTCCTAGTTTTCTGTATCCCATTCTTTAATTTTTCCTATTAACTTTTGTACGTTCATTTCCTTCAAATCTGAATATTTTACTTTAATAATTTTCATAAATTCTTTAGTTGTTTGGATCCAGTAATCTTTGGGTGTGTTTAATTTTTCTTCTATTATTCTTTTTAGCAGATCATTACCCTCATTCTCTTCTATGTACTTAAGATATTTGAACTGGTTACCCCTGATTCTTGTTTCCATGGTACTTGAGCCAATTTCTCGTCTCAGGGTTGGTGTTTGTGCATAACCAGGTGCTCCCAAAATAGCTCTGTATACTGCATTTTCTATTCTTTGTAATTTGCTTATTTCTTGTTTAGTGTACCCAAGTATACTTGATCCATATAGCACTGAGGGTAATACAACACTTTTCTAATATGTATTGCCAATTAAAATTTTGTTGCAACTCTAGGATATTACTGGATAAGTTAAATTTGCCAACTTTTTTGCTTTTTGCAGAGATTTTACTTTTTGAATTTTAAAACAATTTATCTTATGCGTTACAGTTATGCCCAAATATTTAATCTCACTGGTTACTTGTATACCTTTAATTTCTTCAATTTGTGTTTTACTGTTAAAAATTAGAACATTACTTTTACTTTTATTTATTTCTAGTCCTGTTGTGTGGCTGAAATCTATCAGAGCGTCTATCATCCCTCCCATTTCCTCCTGTATTCTTGAGATTAACAAGCCGTCATCAGCAAAGAACAATGCACTTAATTTAAAGAATTTATCCTGGAACCCTCCCTTCTTTTCCAATTTGTCTATAATAATATATGTTCTAATTTTAAACAGGGTAGTGGAGGCTGTACATCCTTGTTTAATGCCACTGGTTACGTTCATTTTTATTTCCTCGTCTTTTCCAACTTTTACTACTGTTTTATCGTCTGTATATATATCTGCAATCAGTTCTATCAAGTTTGGATGCACTCTGTATTCTTTTAAAGCTTCTATCAAAACATCTCTTCTAACAGAGTCATAAGCCTTTGCAAAATCTACTGCTGTCACGTATAAGGTTTTCCTCTCTTTGAAAGATTTATCAATACAATATTTTAAAATCATTAAATTATTTTCTACCCTTCCTTTCTTTGTGAATCCACTTTGTTTCTCCTTCACCTGGTTGTTGCTTACAATATGTTCTTCAATAATGTCTTTCACTGCTACTGACATAAATAGTTTATATGATAGGTTCGTTACAGCAATAGGTCTTAATTCTGACACTTTAGATTTGCTTTTCTTGGGTATCATTGTTGTTCTTGATTCTTTCCATGATGCTGGAACTTTTTCCTCCTATATTACTTTTTGAAAACTTCTTGTTAATAACTCTATAAATTTGTTACTGTCCTGCAGTGCCTTGTAAAATTCTCCCTTCATCCCATCGAGTCCAGCTGCTTTCTTGTTCTCCAGCTTCCTTATGCTTTTCCTTTACCATTTCTTTAATGATCTCTGGGTACTCCATATCTTGTATCAAGCGTTTGAGACGAATGCCAACTCCAGGTGTTCAACAGTTCCTTCTTGACACGTGATAATGGTTACCTCTGTTTCTTCCTCCTCCGTTACTCTTACTCTTATGTCTCCTTTTCTAGTTGTTCTGTTTTCTTTGGAACGTAAGTATTCATCTTTTGTCTCTGTGTTCCACACCTCCTTTATTTGATTTTCATTCATCTCATATATATTCCTCCAATATGTCCTGATGACTTCTTCCTTTTCATTACTTGGTATTTCCATTCCTTCCTCACTGTAGATTTTTAATCCTTCTTCTTTTGTTTTGTTCTTTTTCCTCAATTTGTCATTGTGTTCCCATAATTTCTTTCTGTTAGGGTTGTTCTTTATTTGTCTCGTAATGATTTCCTCGTGTTCATACATTGCTGCTGTGATTTTTCTTTGGGCTTCAATTTTTCCGTCAATATATTTCTCGTTGAAGTGTCTCTCTTCTTGTGGTGTACTGGCGTTGCTTTTAGCTCTATTGTAGTCTTTGCGTAGTTTTATACTTTGTCTAATATCTTCTGTTATCCAGGGTTGTTCTTCTGTCTTGTTTTCACCTTCTCCTTTTATCTTCTTGTATTTCCTCTTCAGATTCTTGTTTGCCTTATCTAAAAGTATTGTATTTAGCTCTTCAATACTTATATCTTGTTTGCACTCCAAATTCTCCTCCACATCTTTCCTGTATTTTTTCTAGCGAGGCCTTATCGGTTTTGTTATATTCATGTGTTTCCCATCTCTCTCTTCCTGTTGTTTTTGTCCTTGTATCCTTTCTTTCTAAAGTCACTTCAATCAAGTTATGGTCTGATAGATCAAAATACTTTTTCTTCTCGTCTATTTCCATCTCTCTGTACTATTTATACAACTTTTGGTTAACTAGCACAAAGTCTATCACACTTTCTTGTTCATTTCTTTTCCACGTTATTTCTCCTTTACATCTGAATTCATCGTTGAGCATCACAAAATTGTACATTTCCATCCAATCTAATATTTTTCCATTTACGTCTGCTATTTGTTTTCCTTTGAACCCCACATGACCATTAAAATCACCCAAAATCATTAAATTTTCCTCACTATTCTTTTCTGTAGCTTCTTCAATCTCTTTCCTTAGGCTTTGATTCCTCTCTTTATCATGAACAGAAAAAATACACTACTAATATACCAATACTTAGTCCAAACAAATTTCCTTTCATGAATAAATAATCTTTCGACTTATTTTCTTCCTTATGCATCAATATATTTCTATTTTTCCTGTACAACACCATACTTCCTCCACCTTTTCTGTCTTGCACTTCCCTCATACTTTCTGTCACTTCAATTTTATCACTAATTTTTACTTTCCTTATTTTCTCTTGTGTTTCTGTCAGACACATCACACAATTGTCACCGAGTAGCTTCTCTATATCAATAATTTTTGCTTGTGTTAAGCCTTGCACATTTATCACTTGAATGTTTACTACATTTTCACCTCCTCCCCCACTTTCCTTACTTTTTGCATTATTTCAATATCTCCTATTATTGTCTTGGTTCACTATTTTTCCTCTCTTTATAATGCACTTTTCTCCACTTTCCCTTCTCCTTTTTAGTTCTTGTCTCAGTTTGGCTTCCTCTGCTCTTTGTTGCTCGGTTAGGTCTGGTACTATGACAAGATTTTTGATTATTTCATCCTCTGCCTGCCTCAGTTGTTTTGCCCTCGAGATCACACTCCATTTTGAATGTTCCTCTGTCATTCTTACTAGTGTTGGCCTGGTCTTCTTTAAACAAAAGTTCTCCAATTACTTCCTCTTCTTCCTCTGTGTTAAGTCTCTCTGTTTTCAATATTTTCTTTCTCTCATTCACATAAGCTGGGCACTGTAACAAAAAGTGATTTAAACTTTCTAGGTCACTGTTGCACATGATGCACTTTGTGTCACCATTCGTGTGCCTATTCCTGTCACTTAACTTAAGGTTGTTGGTCCTTGCCTTATATAATATAATTGATGATGGCTTGTTATCATAAAACTTTTCTTCCTTTATCTCTTTCGTAAATTTATTGTATATTTTTTAACTAGACTTTTCTGCCACTTCTTTTTCCTAGTTTTCTGTATCCCATTCTTTAATTTTTCCTATTAACTTTTGTACGTTCATTTCCTTCAAATCTGAATATTTTACTTTAATAATTTTCATAAATTCTTTAGTTGTTTGGATCCAGTAATCTTTGGGTGTGTTTAATTTTTCTTCTATTATTCTTTTTAGCAGATCATTACCCTCATTCTCTTCTATGTACTTAAGATATTTGAACTGGTTACCCCTGATTCTTGTTTCCATGGTACTTGAGCCAATTTCTCGTCTCAGGGTTGGTGTTTGTGCATAACCAGGTGCTCCCAAAATAGCTCTGTATACTGCATTTTCTATTCTTTGTAATTTGCTTATTTCTTGTTTAGTGTACCCAAGTATACTTGATCCATATAGCACTGAGGGTAATACAACACTTTTCTAATATGTTTTGCCAATTAAAATTTTGTTGCAACTCTAGGATATTACTGGATAAGTTAAATTTGCCAACTTTTTTGCTTTTTGCAGAGATTTTACTTTTTGAATTTTAAAACAATTTATCTTATGCGTTACAGTTATGCCCAAATATTTAATCTCACTGGTTACTTTTATACCTTTAATTTCTTCAATTTGTGTTTTACTGTTAAAAATTAGAACATTACTTTTGCTTTTATTTATTTCTAGTCCTGTTGTGTGGCTGAAGTCTATCAGAGCGTCTATCATCCCTCTCATTTCCTCCTGTGTTCTTGAGATTAACAAGCCGTCATCAGCAAAGAACAATGCACTTAATTTAAAGAATTTATCCTGGAACCCTCCCTTCTTTTCCAATTTGTCTATAATAATATATGTTCTAATTTTAAACAGGGTAGTGGAGGCTGTACATCCTTGTTTAATGCCACTGGTTACGTTCATTTTTATTTCCTCGTCTTTTCCAACTTTTACTGCTGTTTTATCGTCTGTATATATATCTGCAATCAGTTCTATCAAGTTTGGATGCACTCTGTATTCTTTTAAAGCTTCTATCAAAACATCTCTTCTAACAGAGTCATAAGCCTTTGCAAAATCTACTGCTGTCACGTATAAGGTTTTCCTCTCTTTGAAAGATTTATCAATACAATATTTTAAAATCATTAAATTATTTTCTACCCTTCCTTTCTTTGTGAATCCACTTTGTTTCTCCTTCACCTGGTTGTTGCTTACAATATGTTCTTCAATAATGTCTTTCACTGCTACTGACATAAATAGTTTATATGATAGGTTCGTTACAGCAATAGGTCTTAATTCTGACACTTTAGATTTGCTTTTCTTGGGTATCATTGTTGTTCTTGATTCTTTCCATGATGCTGGAACTTTTTCCTCCTATATTACTTTTTGAAAACTTCTTGTTAATAACTCTATAAATTTGTTACTGTCCTGCAGTGCCTTGTAAAATTCTCCCTTCATCCCATCGAGTCCAGCTGCTTTCTTGTTCTCCAGCTTCCTTATGCTTTTCCTTTACCATTTCTTTAATGATCTCTGGGTACTCCATATCTTGTATCAAGCGTTTGAGACGAATGCCAACTCCAGGTGTTCAACAGTTCCTTCTTGACACGTGATAATGGTTACCTCTGTTTCTTCCTCCTCCGTTACTCTTACTCTTATGTCTCCTTTTCTAGTTGTTCTGTTTTCTTTGGAACGTAAGTATTCATCTTTTGTCTCTGTGTTCCACACCTCCTTTATTTGATTTTCATTCATCTCATATATATTCTTCCAATATGTCCTGATGACTTCTTCCTTTTCATTACTTGGTATTTCCATTCCTTCCTCACTGTAGATTTTTAATCCTTCTTCTTTTGTTTTGTTCTTTTTCCTCAATTTGTCATTGTGTTCCCATAATTTCTTTCTGTTAGGGTTGTTCTTTATTTGTCTCGTAATGATTTCCTCGTGTTCATACATTGCTGCTGTGATTTTTCTTTGGGCTTCAATTTTTCCGTCAATATATTTCTCGTTGAAGTGTCTCTCTTCTTGTGGTGTACTGGCGTTGCTTTTAGCTCTATTGTAGTATTTGCGTAGTTTTATACTTTGTCTAATATCTTCTGTTATCCAGGGTTGTTCTTCTGTCTTGTTTTCACCTTCTCCTTTTATCTTCTTGTATTTCCTCTTCAGATTCTTGTTTGCCTTATCTAAAAGTATTGTATTTAGCTCTTCAATACTTATATCTTGTTTGCACTCCAAATTCTCCTCCACATCTTTCCTGTATTTTTTCTAGCGAGGCCTTATCGGTTTTGTTATATTCATGTGTTTCCCATCTCTCTCTTCCTGTAGTTTTTGTCCTTGCATCCTTTCTTTCTAAAGTCACTTCAATCAAGTTATGGTCTGATAGATCAAAATACTTTTTCTTCTCGTCTATTTCCATCTCTCTGTACTATTTATACAACTTTTGGTTAACTAGCACAAAGTCTATCACACTTTCTTGTTCATTTCTTTTCCACGTTATTTCTCCTTTACATCTAAATTCATCGTTGAGCATCACAAAGTTGTACATTTCCATCCAATCTAATATTATTTTTCCATTTACGTCTGCTATTTGTTTTCCTTTGAAATCACCCAAAATCATTAAATTTTCCTCACTATTCTTTTCTGTAGCTTCTTCAATCTCTTTCCTTAGGCTTTGATTCCTCTCTTTATCATGAACAGAAAAAATACACTACTAATATACCAATACTTAGTCCAAACAAATTTCCTTTCATGAATAAATAATCTTTCGACTTATTTTCTTCCTTATGCATCAATATATTTCTATTTTTCCTGTACAACACCATACTTCCTCCACCTTTTCTGTCTTGCACTTCCCTCATACTTTCTGTCACTTCAATTTTATCACTAATTTTTACTTTCCTTATTTTCTCTTGTGTTTCTGTCAGACACATCACACAATTGTCACCGAGTAGCTTCTCTATATCAATAATTTTTGCTTGTGTTAAGCCTTGCACATTTATCACTTGAATGTTTACTACATTTTCACCTCCTCCCCCACTTTCCTTACTTTTTGCATTATTTCAATATCTCCTATTATTGTCTTGGTTCACTATTTTTCCTCTCTTTATAATGCACTTTTCTCCACTTTCCCTTCTCCTTTTTAGTTCTTGTCTCAGTTTGGCTTCCTCTGCTCTTTGTTGCTCGGTTAGGTCTGGTACTATGACAAGATTTTTGATTATTTCATCCTCTGCCTGCCTCAGTTGTTTTGCCCTCGAGATCACACTCCATTTTGAATGTTCCTCTGTCATTCTTACTAGTGTTGGCCTGGTCTTCTTTAAACAAAAGTTCTCCAATTACTTCCTCTTCTTCCTCTGTGTTAAGTCTCTCTGTTTTCAATATTTTCTTTCTCTCATTCACATAAGCTGGACACTGTAACAAAAAGTGATTTAAACTTTCTAGGTCACTGTTGCACATGATGCACTTTGTGTCACCATTCGTGTGCCTATTCCTGTCACTTAACTTAAGGTTGTTGGTCCTTGCCTTATATAATATAATTGATGATGGCTTGTTATCATAAAACTTTTCTTCCTTTATCTCTTTCGTAAATTTATTGTATATTTTTTAACTAGACCTTTCTGCCACTTCTTTTTCCTAGTTTTCTGTATCCCATTCTTTAATTTTTCCTATTAACTTTTGTACGTTCATTTCCTTCAAATCTGAATATTTTACTTTAATAATTTTCATAAATTCTTTAGTTGTTTGGATCCAGTAATCTTTGGGTGTGTTTAATTTTTCTTCTATTATTCTTTTTAGCAGATCATTACCCTCATTCTCTTCTATGTACTTAAGATATTTGAACTGGTTACCCCTGATTCTTGTTTCCATGGTACTTGAGCCAATTTCTCGTCTCAGGGTTGGTGTTTGTGCATAACCAGGTGCTCCCAAAATAGCTCTGTATACTGCATTTTCTATTCTTTGTAATTTGCTTATTTCTTGTTTAGTGTACCCAAGTATACTTGATCCATATAGCACTGAGGGTAATACAACACTTTTCTAATATGTATTGCCAATTAAAATTTTGTTGCAACTCTAGGATATTACTGGATAAGTTAAATTTGCCAACTTTTTTGCTTTTTGCAGAGATTTTACTTTTTGAATTTTAAAACAATTTATCTTATGCGTTACAGTTATGCCCAAATATTTAATCTCACTGGTTACTTTTATACCTTTAATTTCTTCAATTTGTGTTTTACTGTTAAAAATTAGAACATTACTTTTACTTTTATTTATTTCTAGTCCTGTTGTGTGGCTGAAATCTATCAGAGCGTCTATCATCCCTCCCATTTCCTCCTGTATTCTTGAGATTAACAAGCCGTCATCAGCAAAGAACAATGCACTTAATTTAAAGAATTTATCCTGGAACCCTCCCTTCTTTTCCAATTTGTCTATAATAATATATGTTCTAATTTTAAACAGGGTAGTGGAGGCTGTACATCCTTGTTTAATGCCACTGGTTACGTTCATTTTTATTTCCTCGTCTTTTCCATCTTTTACTGCTGTTTTATCGTCTGTATATATATCTGCAATCAGTTCTATCAAGTTTGGATGCACTCTGTATTCTTTTAAAGCTTCTATCAAAACATCTCTTCTAACAGAGTCATAAGCCTTTGCAAAATCTACTGCTGTCACGTATAAGGTTTTCCTCTCTTTGAAAGATTTATCAATACAATATTTTAAAATCATTAAATTATTTTCTACCCTTCCTTTCTTTGTGAATCCACTTTGTTTCTCCTTCACCTGGTTGTTGCTTACAATATGTTCTTCAATAATGTCTTTCACTGCTACTGACATAAATAGTTTATATGATAGGTTCGTTACAGCAATAGGTCTTAATTCTGACACTTTAGATTTGCTTTTCTTGGGTATCATTGTTGTTCTTGATTCTTTCCATGATGCTGGAACTTTTTCCTCCTATATTACTTTTTGAAAACTTCTTGTTAATAACTCTATAAATTTGTTACTGTCCTGCAGTGCCTTGTAAAATTCTCCCTTCATCCCATCGAGTCCAGCTGCTTTCTTGTTCTCCAGCTTCCTTATGCTTTTCCTTTACCATTTCTTTAATGATCTCTGGGTACTCCATATCTTGTATCAAGCGTTTGAGACGAATGCCAACTCCAGGTGTTCAACAGTTCCTTCTTGACACGTGATAATGGTTACCTCTGTTTCTTCCTCCTCCGTTACTCTTACTCTTATGTCTCCTTTTCTAGTTGTTCTGTTTTCTTTGGAACGTAAGTATTCATCTTTTGTCTCTGTGTTCCACACCTCCTTTATTTGATTTTCATTCATCTCATATATATTCTTCCAATATGTCCTGATGACTTCTTCCTTTTCATTACTTGGTATTTCCATTCCTTCCTCACTGTAGATTTTTAATCCTTCTTCTTTTGTTTTGTTCTTTTTCCTCAATTTGTCATTGTGTTCCCATAATTTCTTTCTGTTAGGGTTGTTCTTTATTTGTCTCGTAATGATTTCCTCGTGTTCATACATTGCTGCTGTGATTTTTCTTTGGGCTTCAATTTTTCCGTCAATATATTTCTCGTTGAAGTGTCTCTCTTCTTGTGGTGTACTGGCGTTGCTTTTAGCTCTATTGTAGTCTTTGCGTAGTTTTATACTTTGTCTAATATCTTCTGTTATCCAGGGTTGTTCTTCTGTCTTGTTTTCACCTTCTCCTTTTATCTTCTTGTATTTCCTCTTCAGATTCTTGTTTGCCTTATCTAAAAGTATTGTATTTAGCTCTTCAATACTTATATCTTGTTTGCACTCCAAATTCTCCTCCACATCTTTCCTGTATTTTTTCTAGCGAGGCCTTATCGGTTTTGTTATATTCATGTGTTTCCCATCTCTCTCTTCCTGTTGTTTTTGTCCTTGTATCCTTTCTTTCTAAAGTCACTTCAATCAAGTTATGGTCTGATAGATCAAAATACTTTTTCTTCTCGTCTATTTCCATCTCTCTGTACTATTTATACAACTTTTGGTTAACTAGCACAAAGTCTATCACACTTTCTTGTTCATTTCTTTTCCACGTTATTTCTCCTTTACATCTAAATTCATCGTTGAGCATCACAAAGTTGTACATTTCCATCCAATCTAATATTATTTTTCCATTTACGTCTGCTATTTGTTTTCCTTTGAAATCACCCAAAATCATTACATTTTCCTCACTATTCTTTTCTATAGCTTCTTCAATCTCTTTCCTTAGGCTTTTATTCCTCTTTATCATGAACAGAAAAAATACACTACTAATATACCAATACTTAGTCCAAACAAATTTCCTTTCATGAATAAATAATCTTTCGACTTATTTTCTTCCTTATGCATCAATATATTTCTATTTTTCCTGTACAACACCATAATTCCTCCACCTTTTCTGTCTTGCACTTCCCTCATACTTTGTCACTTCAATATTATCACTAATTTTTACTTTCCTTATTTTCTCTTGTGTTTCTGTTAGACACATCACACAATTGTCACCGAGTAGCTTCTCTATATCAATAATTTTTGCTTGTGTTAAGCCTTGCACATTTATCACTTGAATGTTTACTACACTTTCACCTCCTCCCCCACTTTCCTTACTTTTTGCATTATTTCAATATCTCCTATTATTGTCTTGGTTCACTATTTTTCCTCTCTTTATAATGCACTTTTCTCCACTTTCCCTTCTCCTTTTTAGTTCTTGTCTCAGTTTGGCTTCCTCTGCTCTTTGTTGCTCGGTTAGGTCTGGTACTATGACAAGATTTTTGATTATTTCATCCTCTGCCTGCCTCAGTTGTTTTGCCCTCGAGATCACACTCCTTTTTGAATGTTCCTCTGTCATTCTTACTAGTGTTGGCCTGGTCTTCTTTAAACAAAAGTTCTCCAATTACGTCCTCTTCTTCCTCTGTGTTAAGTCTCTCTGTTTTCAATATTTTCTTTCTCTCATTCACATAAGCTGGGCACTGTAACAAAAAGTGATTTAAACTTTCTAGGTCACTGTTGCACATGATGCACTTTGTGTCACCATTCGTGTGCCTATTCCTGTCACTTAACTTAAGGTTGTTGGTCCTTGCCTTATATAATATAATTGATGATGGCTTGTTATCATAAAACTTTTCTTCCTTTATCTCTTTCGTAAATTTATTGTATATTTTTTAACTAGACCTTTCTGCCACTTCTTTTTCCTAGTTTTCTGTATCCCAATCTTTAATTTTTCCTATTAACTTTTGTACGTTCATTTCCTTCAAATCTGAATATTTTACTTTAATAATTTTCATAAATTCTTTAGTTGTTTGGATCCAGTAATCTTTGGGTGTGTTTAATTTTTCTTCTATTATTCTTTTTAGCAGATCATTACCCTCATTCTCTTCTATGTACTTAAGATATTTGAACTGGTTATCCCTGATTCTTGTTTCCATGATACTTGAGCCAATTTCTCGTCTCAGGGTTGGTGTTTGTGCATAACCAGGTGCTCCCAAAATAGCTCTGTATACTGCATTTTCTATTCTTTGTAATTTGCTTATTTCTTGTTTAGTGTACCCAAGTATACTTGATCCATATAGCACTGAGGGTAATACAACACTTTTCTAATATGTATTGCCAATTAAAATTTTGTTGCAACTCTAGGATATTACTGGATAAGTTAAATTTGCCAACTTTTTTGCTTTTTGCAGAGATTTTACTTTTTGAATTTTAAAACAATTTATCTTATGCGTTACAGTTATGCCCAAATATTTAATCTCACTGGTTACTTTTATACCTTTAATTTCTTCAATTTGTGTTTTACTGTTAAAAATTAGAACATTACTTTTACTTTTATTTATTTCTAGTCCTGTTGTGTGGCTGAAATCTATCAGAGCGTCTATCATCCCTCCCATTTCCTCCTGTATTCTTGAGATTAACAAGCCGTCATCAGCAAAGAACAATGCACTTAATTTAAAGAATTTATCCTGGAACCCTCCCTTCTTTTCCAATTTGTCTATAATAATATATGTTCTAATTTTAAACAGGGTAGTGGAGGCTGTACATCCTTGTTTAATGCCACTGGTTACGTTCATTTTTATTTCCTCGTCTTTTCCAACTTTTACTGCTGTTTTATCGTCTGTATATATATCTGCAATCAGTTCTATCAAGTTTGGATGCACTCTGTATTCTTTTAAAGCTTCTATCAAAACATCTCTTCTAACAGAGTCATAAGCCTTTGCAAAATCTACTGCTGTCACGTATAAGGTTTTCCTCTCTTTGAAAGATTTATCAATACAATATTTTAAAATCATTAAATTATTTTCTACCCTTCCTTTCTTTGTGAATCCACTTTGTTTCTCCTTCACCTGGTTGTTGCTTACAATATGTTCTTCAATAATGTCTTTCACTGCTACTGACATAAATAGTTTATATGATAGGTTCGTTACAGCAATAGGTCTTAATTCTGACACTTTAGATGTGCTTTTCTTGGGTATCATTGTTGTTCTTGATTCTTTCCATGATGCTGGAACTTTTTCCTCCTATATTACTTTTTGAAAACTTCTTGTTAATAACTCTATAAATTTGTTACTGTCCTGCAGTGCCTTGTAAAATTCTCCCTTCATCCCATCGAGTCCAGCTGCTTTCTTGTTCTCCAGCTTCCTTATGCTTTTCCTTTACCATTTCTTTAATGATCTCTGGGTACTCCATATCTTGTATCAAGCGTTTGAGACGAATGCCAACTCCAGGTGTTCAACAGTTCCTTCTTGACACGTGATAATGGTTACCTCTGTTTCTTCCTCCTCCGTTACTCTTACTCTTATGTCTCCTTTTCTAGTTGTTCTGTTTTCTTTGGAACGTAAGTATTCATCTTTTGTCTCTGTGTTCCACACCTCCTTTATTTGATTTTCATTCATCTCATATATATTCCTCCAATATGTCCTGATGACTTCTTCCTTTTCATTACTTGGTATTTCCATTCCTTCCTCACTGTAGATTTTTAATCCTTCTTCTTTTGTTTTGTTCTTTTTCCTCAATTTGTCATTGTGTTCCCATAATTTCTTTCCGTTAGGGTTGTTCTTTATTTGTCTCGTAATGATTTCCTCGTGTTCATACATTGCTGCTGTGATTTTTCTTTGGGCTTCAATTTTTCCGTCAATATATTTCTCGTTGAAGTGTCTCTCTTCTTGTGGTGTACTGGCGTTGCTTTTAGCTCTATTGTAGTCTTTGCGTAGTTTTATACTTTGTCTAATATCTTCTGTTATCCAGGGTTGTTCTTCTGTCTTGTTTTCACCTTCTCCTTTTATCTTCTTGTATTTCCTCTTCAGATTCTTGTTTGCCTTATCTAAAAGTATTGTATTTAGCTCTTCAATACTTATATCTTGTTTGCACTCCAAATTCTCCTCCACATCTTTCCTGTATTTTTTCTAGCGAGGCCTTATCGGTTTTGTTATATTCATGTGTTTCCCATCTCTCTCTTCCTGTTGTTTTTGTCCTTGTATCCTTTCTTTCTAAAGTCACTTCAATCAAGTTATGGTCTGATAGATCAAAATACTTTTTCTTCTCGTCTATTTCCATCTCTCTGTACTATTTATACAACTTTTGGTTAACTAGCACAAAGTCTATCACACTTTCTTGTTCATTTCTTTTCCACGTTATTTCTCCTTTACATCTAAATTCATCGTTGAGCATCACAAAGTTGTACATTTCCATCCAATCTAATATTATTTTTCCATTTACGTCTGTTATTTGTTTTCCTTTGAAATCACCCAAAATCATTAAATTTTCCTCACTATTCTTTTCTATAGCTTCTTCACTCTCTTTCCTTAGGCTTTTATTCCTCTTTATCATGAACAGAAAAAATACACTACTAATATACCAATACTTAGTCCAAACAAATTTCCTTTCATGAATAAATAATCTTTCGACTTATTTTCTTCCTTATGCATCAATATATTTCTATTTTTCCTGTACAACACCATAATTCCTCCACCTTTTCTGTCTTGCACTTCCCTCATACTTTGTCACTTCAATATTATCACTAATTTTTACTTTCCTTATTTTCTCTTGTGTTTCTGTTAGACACATCACACAATTGTCACCGAGTAGCTTCTCTATATCAATAATTTTTGCTTGTGTTAAGCCTTGCACATTTATCACTTGAATGTTTACTACACTTTCACCTCCTCCCCCACTTTCCTTACTTTTTGCATTATTTCAATATCTCCTATTATTGTCTTGGTTCACTATTTTTCCTCTCTTTATAATGCACTTTTCTCCACTTTCCCTTCTCCTTTTTAGTTCTTGTCTCAGTTTGGCTTCCTCTGCTCTTTGTTGCTCGGTTAGGTCTGGTACTATGACAAGATTTTTGATTATTTCATCCTCTGCCTGCCTCAGTTGTTTTGCCCTCGAGATCACACTCCTTTTTGAATGTTCCTCTGTCATTCTTACTAGTGTTGGCCTGGTCTTCTTTAAACAAAAGTTCTCCAATTACGTCCTCTTCTTCCTCTGTGTTAAGTCTCTCTGTTTTCAATATTTTCTTTCTCTCATTCACATAAGCTGGGCACTGTAACAAAAAGTGATTTAAACTTTCTAGGTCACTGTTGCACAAGATGCACTTTGTGTCACCATTCGTGTGCCTATTCCTGTCACTTAACTTAAGGTTGTTGGTCCTTGCCTTATATAATATAATTGATGATGGCTTGTTATCATAAAACTTTTCTTCCTTTATCTCTTTCGTAAATTTATTGTATATTTTTTAACTAGACCTTTCTGCCACTTCTTTTTCCTAGTTTTCTGTATCCCAATCTTTAATTTTTCCTATTAACTTTTGTACGTTCATTTCCTTCAAATCTGAATATTTTACTTTAATAATTTTCATAAATTCTTTAGTTGTTTGGATCCAGTAATCTTTGGGTGTGTTTAATTTTTCTTCTATTATTCTTTTTAGCAGATCATTACCCTCATTCTCTTCTATGTACTTAAGATATTTGAACTGGTTATCCCTGATTCTTGTTTCCATGATACTTGAGCCAATTTCTCGTCTCAGGGTTGGTGTTTGTGCATAACCAGGTGCTCCCAAAATAGCTCTGTATACTGCATTTTCTATTCTTTGTAATTTGCTTATTTCTTGTTTAGTGTACCCAAGTATACTTGATCCATATAGCACTGAGGGTAATACAACACTTTTCTAATATGTATTGCCAATTAAAATTTTGTTGCAACTCTAGGATATTACTGGATAAGTTAAATTTGCCAACTTTTTTGCTTTTTGCAGAGATTTTACTTTTTGAATTTTAAAACAATTTATCTTATGCGTTACAGTTATGCCCAAATATTTAATCTCACTGGTTACTTTTATACCTTTAATTTCTTCAATTTGTGTTTTACTGTTAAAAATTAGAACATTACTTTTACTTTTATTTATTTCTAGTCCTGTTGTGTGGCTGAAATCTATCAGAGCGTCTATCATCCCTCCCATTTCCTCCTGTATTCTTGAGATTAACAAGCCGTCATCAGCAAAGAACAATGCACTTAATTTAAAGAATTTATCCTGGAACCCTCCCTTCTTTTCCAATTTGTCTATAATAATATATGTTCTAATTTTAAACAGGGTAGTGGAGGCTGTACATCCTTGTTTAATGCCACTGGTTACGTTCATTTTTATTTCCTCGTCTTTTCCAACTTTTACTGCTGTTTTATCGTCTGTATATATATCTGCAATCAGTTCTATCAAGTTTGGATGCACTCTGTATTCTTTTAAAGCTTCTATCAAAACATCTCTTCTAACAGAGTCATAAGCCTTTGCAAAATCTACTGCTGTCACGTATAAGGTTTTCCTCTCTTTGAAAGATTTATCAATACAATATTTTAAAATCATTAAATTATTTTCTACCCTTCCTTTCTTTGTGAATCCACTTTGTTTCTCCTTCACCTGGTTGTTGCTTACAATATGTTCTTCAATAATGTCTTTCACTGCTACTGACATAAATAGTTTATATGATAGGTTCGTTACAGCAATAGGTCTTAATTCTGACACTTTAGATGTGCTTTTCTTGGGTATCATTGTTGTTCTTGATTCTTTCCATGATGCTGGAACTTTTTCCTCCTATATTACTTTTTGAAAACTTCTTGTTAATAACTCTATAAATTTGTTACTGTCCTGCAGTGCCTTGTAAAATTCTCCCTTCATCCCATCGAGTCCAGCTGCTTTCTTGTTCTCCAGCTTCCTTATGCTTTTCCTTTACCATTTCTTTAATGATCTCTGGGTACTCCATATCTTGTATCAAGCGTTTGAGACGAATGCCAACTCCAGGTGTTCAACAGTTCCTTCTTGACACGTGATAATGGTTACCTCTGTTTCTTCCTCCTCCGTTACTCTTACTCTTATGTCTCCTTTTCTAGTTGTTCTGTTTTCTTTGGAACGTAAGTATTCATCTTTTGTCTCTGTGTTCCACACCTCCTTTATTTGATTTTCATTCATCTCATATATATTCCTCCAATATGTCCTGATGACTTCTTCCTTTTCATTACTTGGTATTTCCATTCCTTCCTCACTGTAGATTTTTAATCCTTCTTCTTTTGTTTTGTTCTTTTTCCTCAATTTGTCATTGTGTTCCCATAATTTCTTTCCGTTAGGGTTGTTCTTTATTTGTCTCGTAATGATTTCCTCGTGTTCATACATTGCTGCTGTGATTTTTCTTTGGGCTTCAATTTTTCCGTCAATATATTTCTCGTTGAAGTGTCTCTCTTCTTGTGGTGTACTGGCGTTGCTTTTAGCTCTATTGTAGTCTTTGCGTAGTTTTATACTTTGTCTAATATCTTCTGTTATCCAGGGTTGTTCTTCTGTCTTGTTTTCACCTTCTCCTTTTATCTTCTTGTATTTCCTCTTCAGATTCTTGTTTGCCTTATCTAAAAGTATTGTATTTAGCTCTTCAATACTTATATCTTGTTTGCACTCCAAATTCTCCTCCACATCTTTCCTGTATTTTTTCTAGCGAGGCCTTATCGGTTTTGTTATATTCATGTGTTTCCCATCTCTCTCTTCCTGTTGTTTTTGTCCTTGTATCCTTTCTTTCTAAAGTCACTTCAATCAAGTTATGGTCTGATAGATCAAAATACTTTTTCTTCTCGTCTATTTCCATCTCTCTGTACTATTTATACAACTTTTGGTTAACTAGCACAAAGTCTATCACACTTTCTTGTTCATTTCTTTTCCACGTTATTTCTCCTTTACATCTAAATTCATCGTTGAGCATCACAAAGTTGTACATTTCCATCCAATCTAATATTATTTTTCCATTTACGTCTGTTATTTGTTTTCCTTTGAAATCACCCAAAATCATTAAATTTTCCTCACTATTCTTTTCTATAGCTTCTTCACTCTCTTTCCTTAGGCTTTTATTCCTCTTTATCATGAACAGAAAAAATACACTACTAATATACCAATACTTAGTCCAAACAAATTTCCTTTCATGAATAAATAATCTTTCGACTTATTTTCTTCCTTATGCATCAATATATTTCTATTTTTCCTGTACAACACCATAATTCCTCCACCTTTTCTGTCTTGCACTTCCCTCATACTTTGTCACTTCAATATTATCACTAATTTTTACTTTCCTTATTTTCTCTTGTGTTTCTGTTAGACACATCACACAATTGTCACCGAGTAGCTTCTCTATATCAATAATTTTTGCTTGTGTTAAGCCTTGCACATTTATCACTTGAATGTTTACTACACTTTCACCTCCTCCCCCACTTTCCTTACTTTTTGCATTATTTCAATATCTCCTATTATTGTCTTGGTTCACTATTTTTCCTCTCTTTATAATGCACTTTTCTCCACTTTCCCTTCTCCTTTTTAGTTCTTGTCTCAGTTTGGCTTCCTCTGCTCTTTGTTGCTCGGTTAGGTCTGGTACTATGACAAGATTTTTGATTATTTCATCCTCTGCCTGCCTCAGTTGTTTTGCCCTCGAGATCACACTCCTTTTTGAATGTTCCTCTGTCATTCTTACTAGTGTTGGCCTGGTCTTCTTTAAACAAAAGTTCTCCAATTACGTCCTCTTCTTCCTCTGTGTTAAGTCTCTCTGTTTTCAATATTTTCTTTCTCTCATTCACATAAGCTGGGCACTGTAACAAAAAGTGATTTAAACTTTCTAGGTCACTGTTGCACATGATGCACTTTGTGTCACCATTCGTGTGCCTATTCCTGTCACTTAACTTAAGGTTGTTGGTCCTTGCCTTATATAATATAATTGATGATGGCTTGTTATCATAAAACTTTTCTTCCTTTATCTCTTTCGTAAATTTATTGTATATTTTTTAACTAGACCTTTCTGCCACTTCTTTTTCCTAGTTTTCTGTATCCCATTCTTTAATTTTTCCTATTAACTTTTGTACGTTCATTTCCTTCAAATCTGAATATTTTACTTTAATAATTTTCATAAATTCTTTAGTTGTTTGGATCCAGTAATCTTTGGGTGTGTTTAATTTTTCTTCTATTATTCTTTTTAGCAGATCATTACCCTCATTCTCTTCTATGTACTTAAGATATTTGAACTGGTTACCCCTGATTCTTGTTTCCATGGTACTTGAGCCAATTTCTCGTCTCAGGGTTGGTGTTTGTGCATAACCAGGTGCTCCCAAAATAGCTCTGTATACTGCATTTTCTATTCTTTGTAATTTGCTTATTTCTTGTTTAGTGTACCCAAGTATACTTGATCCATATAGCACTGAGGGTAATACAACACTTTTCTAATATGTATTGCCAATTAAAATTTTGTTGCAACTCTAGGATATTACTGGATAAGTTAAATTTGCCAACTTTTTTGCTTTTTGCAGAGATTTTACTTTTTGAATTTTAAAACAATTTATCTTATGCGTTACAGTTATGCCCAAATATTTAATCTCACTGGTTACTTGTATACCTTTAATTTCTTCAATTTGTGTTTTACTGTTAAAAATTAGAACATTACTTTTACTTTTATTTATTTCTAGTCCTGTTGTGTGGCTGAAATCTATCAGAGCGTCTATCATCCCTCCCATTTCCTCCTGTATTCTTGAGATTAACAAGCCGTCATCAGCAAAGAACAATGCACTTAATTTAAAGAATTTATCCTGGAACCCTCCCTTCTTTTCCAATTTGTCTATAATAATATATGTTCTAATTTTAAACAGGGTAGTGGAGGCTGTACATCCTTGTTTAATGCCACTGGTTACGTTCATTTTTATTTCCTCGTCTTTTCCAACTTTTACTACTGTTTTATCGTCTGTATATATATCTGCAATCAGTTCTATCAAGTTTGGATGCACTCTGTATTCTTTTAAAGCTTCTATCAAAACATCTCTTCTAACAGAGTCATAAGCCTTTGCAAAATCTACTGCTGTCACGTATAAGGTTTTCCTCTCTTTGAAAGATTTATCAATACAATATTTTAAAATCATTAAATTATTTTCTACCCTTCCTTTCTTTGTGAATCCACTTTGTTTCTCCTTCACCTGGTTGTTGCTTACAATATGTTCTTCAATAATGTCTTTCACTGCTACTGACATAAATAGTTTATATGATAGGTTCGTTACAGCAATAGGTCTTAATTCTGACACTTTAGATTTGCTTTTCTTGGGTATCATTGTTGTTCTTGATTCTTTCCATGATGCTGGAACTTTTTCCTCCTATATTACTTTTTGAAAACTTCTTGTTAATAACTCTATAAATTTGTTACTGTCCTGCAGTGCCTTGTAAAATTCTCCCTTCATCCCATCGAGTCCAGCTGCTTTCTTGTTCTCCAGCTTCCTTATGCTTTTCCTTTACCATTTCTTTAATGATCTCTGGGTACTCCATATCTTGTATCAAGCGTTTGAGACGAATGCCAACTCCAGGTGTTCAACAGTTCCTTCTTGACACGTGATAATGGTTACCTCTGTTTCTTCCTCCTCCGTTACTCTTACTCTTATGTCTCCTTTTCTAGTTGTTCTGTTTTCTTTGGAACGTAAGTATTCATCTTTTGTCTCTGTGTTCCACACCTCCTTTATTTGATTTTCATTCATCTCATATATATTCCTCCAATATGTCCTGATGACTTCTTCCTTTTCATTACTTGGTATTTCCATTCCTTCCTCACTGTAGATTTTTAATCCTTCTTCTTTTGTTTTGTTCTTTTTCCTCAATTTGTCATTGTGTTCCCATAATTTCTTTCTGTTAGGGTTGTTCTTTATTTGTCTCGTAATGATTTCCTCGTGTTCATACATTGCTGCTGTGATTTTTCTTTGGGCTTCAATTTTTCCGTCAATATATTTCTCGTTGAAGTGTCTCTCTTCTTGTGGTGTACTGGCGTTGCTTTTAGCTCTATTGTAGTCTTTGCGTAGTTTTATACTTTGTCTAATATCTTCTGTTATCCAGGGTTGTTCTTCTGTCTTGTTTTCACCTTCTCCTTTTATCTTCTTGTATTTCCTCTTCAGATTCTTGTTTGCCTTATCTAAAAGTATTGTATTTAGCTCTTCAATACTTATATCTTGTTTGCACTCCAAATTCTCCTCCACATCTTTCCTGTATTTTTTCTAGCGAGGCCTTATCGGTTTTGTTATATTCATGTGTTTCCCATCTCTCTCTTCCTGTTGTTTTTGTCCTTGTATCCTTTCTTTCTAAAGTCACTTCAATCAAGTTATGGTCTGATAGATCAAAATACTTTTTCTTCTCGTCTATTTCCATCTCTCTGTACTATTTATACAACTTTTGGTTAACTAGCACAAAGTCTATCACACTTTCTTGTTCATTTCTTTTCCACGTTATTTCTCCTTTACATCTAAATTCATCGTTGAGCATCACAAAGTTGTACATTTCCATCCAATCTAATATTATTTTTCCATTTACGTCTGCTATTTGTTTTCCTTTGAAATCACCCAAAATCATTACATTTTCCTCACTATTCTTTTCTATAGCTTCTTCAATCTCTTTCCTTAGGCTTTTATTCCTCTTTATCATGAACAGAAAAAATACACTACTAATATACCAATACTTAGTCCAAACAAATTTCCTTTCATGAATAAATAATCTTTCGACTTATTTTCTTCCTTATGCATCAATATATTTCTATTTTTCCTGTACAACACCATAATTCCTCCACCTTTTCTGTCTTGCACTTCCCTCATACTTTCTGTCACTTCAATATTATCACTAATTTTTACTTTCCTTATTTTCTCTTGTGTTTCTGTTAGACACATCACACAATTGTCACCGAGTAGCTTCTCTATATCAATAATTTTTGCTTGTGTTAAGCCTTGCACATTTATCACTTGAATGTTTACTACACTTTCACCTCCTCCCCCACTTTCCTTACTTTTTGCATTATTTCAATATCTCCTATTATTGTCTTGGTTCACTATTTTTCCTCTCTTTATAATGCACTTTTCTCCACTTTCCCTTCTCCTTTTTAGTTCTTGTCTCAGTTTGGCTTCCTCTGCTCTTTGTTGCTCGGTTAGGTCTGGTACTATGACAAGATTTTTGATTATTTCATCCTCTGCCTGCCTCAGTTGTTTTGCCCTCGAGATCACACTCCATTTTGAATGTTCCTCTGTCATTCTTACTAGTGTTGGCCTGGTCTTCTTTAAACAAAAGTTCTCCAATTACGTCCTCTTCTTCCTCTGTGTTAAGTCTCTCTGTTTTCAATATTTTCTTTCTCTCATTCACATAAGCTGGGCACTGTAACAAAAAGTGATTTAAACTTTCTAGGTCACTGTTGCACATGATGCACTTTGTGTCACCATTCGTGTGCCTATTCCTGTCACTTAACTTAAGGTTGTTGGTCCTTGCCTTATATAATATAATTGATGATGGCTTGTTATTATAAAACTTTTCTTCCTTTATCTCTTTCGTAAATTTATTGTATATTTTTTAACTAGACCTTTCTGCCACTTCTTTTTCCTAGTTTTCTGTATCCCATTCTTTAATTTTTCCTATTAACTTTTGTACGTTCATTTCCTTCAAATCTGAATATTTTACTTTAATAATTTTCATAAATTCTTTAGTTGTTTGGATCCAGTAATCTTTGGGTGTGTTTAATTTTTCTTCTATTATTCTTTTTAGCAGATCATTACCCTCATTCTCTTCTATGTACTTAAGATATTTGAACTGGTTACCCCTGATTCTTGTTTCCATGGTACTTGAGCCAATTTCTCGTCTCAGGGTTGGTGTTTGTGCATAACCAGGTGTTCCCAAAATAGCTCTGTATACTGCATTTTCTATTCTTTGTAATTTGCTTATTTCTTGTTTAGTGTACCCAAGTATACTTGATCCATATAGCACTGAGGGTAATACAACACTTTTCTAATATGTATTGCCAATTAAAATTTTGTTGCAACTCTAGGATATTACTGGATAAGTTAAATTTGCCTACTTTTTTGCTTTTTGCAGAGATTTTACTTTTTGAATTTTAAAACAATTTATCTTATGCGTTACAGTTATGCCCAAATATTTAATCTCACTGGTTACTTTTATACCTTTAATTTCTTCAATTTGTGTTTTACTGTTAAAAATTAGAACATTACTTTTGCTTTTATTTATTTCTAGTCCTGTTGTGTGGCTGAAGTCTATCAGAGCGTCTATCATCCCTCCCATTTCTTCCTGTGTTCTTGAGATTAACAAGCCGTCATCAGCAAAGAACAATGCACTTAATTTAAAGAATTTATCCTGGAACCCTCCCTTCTTTTCCAATTTGTCTATAATAATATATGTTCTAATTTTAAACAGGGTAGTGGAGGCTGTACATCCTTGTTTAATGCCACTGGTTACGTTCATTTTTATTTCCTCGTCTTTTCCAACTTTTACTGCTGTTTTATCGTCTGTATATATATCTGCAATCAGTTCTATCAAGTTTGGATGCACTCTGTATTCTTTTAAAGCTTCTATCAAAACATCTCTTCTAACAGAGTCATAAGCCTTTGCAAAATCTACTGCTGTCACGTATAAGGTTTTCCTCTCTTTGAAAGATTTATCAATACAATATTTTAAAATCATTAAATTATTTTCTACCCTTCCTTTCTTTGTGAATCCACTTTGTTTCTCCTTCACCTGGTTGTTGCTTACAATATGTTCTTCAATAATGTCTTTCACTGCTACTGACATAAATAGTTTATATGATAGGTTCGTTACAGCAATAGGTCTTAATTCTGACACTTTAGATTTGCTTTTCTTGGGTATCATTGTTGTTCTTGATTCTTTCCATGATGCTGGAACTTTTTCCTCCTATATTACTTTTTGAAAACTTCTTGTTAATAACTCTATAAATTTGTTACTGTCCTGCAGTGCCTTGTAAAATTCTCCCTTCATCCCATCGAGTCCAGCTGCTTTCTTGTTCTCCAGCTTCCTTATGCTTTTCCTTTACCATTTCTTTAATGATCTCTGGGTACTCCATATCTTGTATCAAGCGTTTGAGACGAATGCCAACTCCAGGTGTTCAACAGTTCCTTCTTGACACGTGATAATGGTTACCTCTGTTTCTTCCTCCTCCGTTACTCTTACTCTTATGTCTCCTTTTCTAGTTGTTCTGTTTTCTTTGGAACGTAAGTATTCATCTTTTGTCTCTGTGTTCCACACCTCCTTTATTTGATTTTCATTCATCTCATATATATTCCTCCAATATGTCCTGACGACTTCTTCCTTTTCATTACTTGGTATTTCCATTCCTTCCTCACTGTAGATTTTTAATCCTTCTTCTTTTGTTTTGTTCTTTTTCCTCAATTTGTCATTGTGTTCCCATAATTTCTTTCTGTTAGGGTTGTTCTTTATTTGTCTCGTAATGATTTCCTCGTGTTCATACATTGCTGCTGTGATTTTTCTTTGGGCTTCAATTTTTCCGTCAATATATTTCTCGTTGAAGTGTCTCTCTTCTTGTGGTGTACTGGCGTTGCTTTTAGCTCTATTGTAGTCTTTGCGTAGTTTTATACTTTGTCTAATATCTTCTGTTATCCAGGGTTGTTCTTCTGTCTTGTTTTCACCTTCTCCTTTTATCTTCTTGTATTTCCTCTTCAGATTCTTGTTTGCCTTATCTAAAAGTATTGTATTTAGCTCTTCAATACTTATATCTTGTTTGCACTCCAAATTCTCCTCCACATCTTTCCTGTATTTTTTCTAGCGAGGCCTTATCGGTTTTGTTATATTCATGTGTTTCCCATCTCTCTCTTCCTGTTGTTTTTGTCCTTGTATCCTTTCTTTCTAAAGTCACTTCAATCAAGTTATGGTCTGATAGATCAAAATACTTTTTCTTCTCGTCTATTTCCATCTCTCTGTACTATTTATACAACTTTTGGTTAACTAGCACAAAGTCTATCACACTTTCTTGTTCATTTCTTTTCCACGTTATTTCTCCTTTACATCTAAATTCATCGTTGAGCATCACAAAGTTGTACATTTCCATCCAATCTAATATTATTTTTCCATTTACGTCTGCTATTTGTTTTCCTTTGAAATCACCCAAAATCATTACATTTTCCTCACTATTCTTTTCTATAGCTTCTTCAATCTCTTTCCTTAGGCTTTTATTCCTCTTTATCATGAACAGAAAAAATACACTACTAATATACCAATACTTAGTCCAAACAAATTTCCTTTCATGAATAAATAATCTTTCGACTTATTTTCTTCCTTATGCATCAATATATTTCTATTTTTCCTGTACAACACCATAATTCCTCCACCTTTTCTGTCTTGCACTTCCCTCATACTTTCTGTCACTTCAATATTATCACTAATTTTTACTTTCCTTATTTTCTCTTGTGTTTCTGTTAGACACATCACACAATTGTCACCGAGTAGCTTCTCTATATCAATAATTTTTGCTTGTGTTAAGCCTTGCACATTTATCACTTGAATGTTTACTACACTTTCACCTCCTCCCCCACTTTCCTTACTTTTTGCATTATTTCAATATCTCCTATTATTGTCTTGGTTCACTATTTTTCCTCTCTTTATAATGCACTTTTCTCCACTTTCCCTTCTCCTTTTTAGTTCTTGTCTCAGTTTGGCTTCCTCTGCTCTTTGTTGCTCGGTTAGGTCTGGTACTATGACAAGATTTTTGATTATTTCATCCTCTGCCTGCCTCAGTTGTTTTGCCCTCGAGATCACACTCCATTTTGAATGTTCCTCTGTCATTCTTACTAGTGTTGGCCTGGTCTTCTTTAAACAAAAGTTCTCCAATTACGTCCTCTTCTTCCTCTGTGTTAAGTCTCTCTGTTTTCAATATTTTCTTTCTCTCATTCACATAAGCTGGGCACTGTAACAAAAAGTGATTTAAACTTTCTAGGTCACTGTTGCACATGATGCACTTTGTGTCACCATTCGTGTGCCTATTCCTGTCACTTAACTTAAGGTTGTTGGTCCTTGCCTTATATAATATAATTGATGATGGCTTGTTATCATAAAACTTTTCTTCCTTTATCTCTTTCGTAAATTTATTGTATATTTTTTAACTAGACCTTTCTGCCACTTCTTTTTCCTAGTTTTCTGTATCCCATTCTTTAATTTTTCCTATTAACTTTTGTACGTTCATTTCCTTCAAATCTGAATATTTTACTTTAATAATTTTCATAAATTCTTTAGTTGTTTGGATCCAGTAATCTTTGGGTGTGTTTAATTTTTCTTCTATTATTCTTTTTAGCAGATCATTACCCTCATTCTCTTCTATGTACTTAAGATATTTGAACTGGTTACCCCTGATTCTTGTTTCCATGGTACTTGAGCCAATTTCTCGTCTCAGGGTTGGTGTTTGTGCATAACCAGGTGCTCCCAAAATAGCTCTGTATACTGCATTTTCTATTCTTTGTAATTTGCTTATTTCTTGTTTAGTGTACCCAAGTATACTTGATCCATATAGCACTGAGGGTAATACAACACTTTTCTAATATGTATTGCCAATTAAAATTTTGTTGCAACTCTAGGATATTACTGGATAAGTTAAATTTGCCAACTTTTTTGCTTTTTGCAGAGATTTTACTTTTTGAATTTTAAAACAATTTATCTTATGCGTTACAGTTATGCCCAAATATTTAATCTCACTGGTTACTTGTATACCTTTAATTTCTTCAATTTGTGTTTTACTGTTAAAAATTAGAACATTACTTTTACTTTTATTTATTTCTAGTCCTGTTGTGTGGCTGAAATCTATCAGAGCGTCTATCATCCCTCCCATTTCCTCCTGTATTCTTGAGATTAACAAGCCGTCATCAGCAAAGAACAATGCACTTAATTTAAAGAATTTATCCTGGAACCCTCCCTTCTTTTCCAATTTGTCTATAATAATATATGTTCTAATTTTAAACAGGGTAGTGGAGGCTGTACATCCTTGTTTAATGCCACTGGTTACGTTCATTTTTATTTCCTCGTCTTTTCCAACTTTTACTACTGTTTTATCGTCTGTATATATATCTGCAATCAGTTCTATCAAGTTTGGATGCACTCTGTATTCTTTTAAAGCTTCTATCAAAACATCTCTTCTAACAGAGTCATAAGCCTTTGCAAAATCTACTGCTGTCACGTATAAGGTTTTCCTCTCTTTGAAAGATTTATCAATACAATATTTTAAAATCATTAAATTATTTTCTACCCTTCCTTTCTTTGTGAATCCACTTTGTTTCTCCTTCACCTGGTTGTTGCTTACAATATGTTCTTCAATAATGTCTTTCACTGCTACTGACATAAATAGTTTATATGATAGGTTCGTTACAGCAATAGGTCTTAATTCTGACACTTTAGATTTGCTTTTCTTGGGTATCATTGTTGTTCTTGATTCTTTCCATGATGCTGGAACTTTTTCCTCCTATATTACTTTTTGAAAACTTCTTGTTAATAACTCTATAAATTTGTTACTGTCCTGCAGTGCCTTGTAAAATTCTCCCTTCATCCCATCGAGTCCAGCTGCTTTCTTGTTCTCCAGCTTCCTTATGCTTTTCCTTTACCATTTCTTTAATGATCTCTGGGTACTCCATATCTTGTATCAAGCGTTTGAGACGAATGCCAACTCCAGGTGTTCAACAGTTCCTTCTTGACACGTGATAATGGTTACCTCTGTTTCTTCCTCCTCCGTTACTCTTACTCTTATGTCTCCTTTTCTAGTTGTTCTGTTTTCTTTGGAACGTAAGTATTCATCTTTTGTCTCTGTGTTCCACACCTCCTTTATTTGATTTTCATTCATCTCATATATATTCCTCCAATATGTCCTGATGACTTCTTCCTTTTCATTACTTGGTATTTCCATTCCTTCCTCACTGTAGATTTTTAATCCTTCTTCTTTTGTTTTGTTCTTTTTCCTCAATTTGTCATTGTGTTCCCATAATTTCTTTCTGTTAGGGTTGTTCTTTATTTGTCTCGTAATGATTTCCTCGTGTTCATACATTGCTGCTGTGATTTTTCTTTGGGCTTCAATTTTTCCGTCAATATATTTCTCGTTGAAGTGTCTCTCTTCTTGTGGTGTACTGGCGTTGCTTTTAGCTCTATTGTAGTCTTTGCGTAGTTTTATACTTTGTCTAATATCTTCTGTTATCCAGGGTTGTTCTTCTGTCTTGTTTTCACCTTCTCCTTTTATCTTCTTGTATTTCCTCTTCAGATTCTTGTTTGCCTTATCTAAAAGTATTGTATTTAGCTCTTCAATACTTATATCTTGTTTGCACTCCAAATTCTCCTCCACATCTTTCCTGTATTTTTTCTAGCGAGGCCTTATCGGTTTTGTTATATTCATGTGTTTCCCATCTCTCTCTTCCTGTTGTTTTTGTCCTTGTATCCTTTCTTTCTAAAGTCACTTCAATCAAGTTATGGTCTGATAGATCAAAATACTTTTTCTTCTCGTCTATTTCCATCTCTCTGTACTATTTATACAACTTTTGGTTAACTAGCACAAAGTCTATCACACTTTCTTGTTCATTTCTTTTCCACGTTATTTCTCCTTTACATCTAAATTCATCGTTGAGCATCACAAAGTTGTACATTTCCATCCAATCTAATATTATTTTTCCATTTACGTCTGCTATTTGTTTTCCTTTGAAATCACCCAAAATCATTACATTTTCCTCACTATTCTTTTCTATAGCTTCTTCAATCTCTTTCCTTAGGCTTTTATTCCTCTTTATCATGAACAGAAAAAATACACTACTAATATACCAATACTTAGTCCAAACAAATTTCCTTTCATGAATAAATAATCTTTCGACTTATTTTCTTCCTTATGCATCAATATATTTCTATTTTTCCTGTACAACACCATAATTCCTCCACCTTTTCTGTCTTGCACTTCCCTCATACTTTCTGTCACTTCAATATTATCACTAATTTTTACTTTCCTTATTTTCTCTTGTGTTTCTGTTAGACACATCACACAATTGTCACCGAGTAGCTTCTCTATATCAATAATTTTTGCTTGTGTTAAGCCTTGCACATTTATCACTTGAATGTTTACTACACTTTCACCTCCTCCCCCACTTTCCTTACTTTTTGCATTATTTCAATATCTCCTATTATTGTCTTGGTTCACTATTTTTCCTCTCTTTATAATGCACTTTTCTCCACTTTCCCTTCTCCTTTTTAGTTCTTGTCTCAGTTTGGCTTCCTCTGCTCTTTGTTGCTCGGTTAGGTCTGGTACTATGACAAGATTTTTGATTATTTCATCCTCTGCCTGCCTCAGTTGTTTTGCCCTCGAGATCACACTCCATTTTGAATGTTCCTCTGTCATTCTTACTAGTGTTGGCCTGGTCTTCTTTAAACAAAAGTTCTCCAATTACGTCCTCTTCTTCCTCTGTGTTAAGTCTCTCTGTTTTCAATATTTTCTTTCTCTCATTCACATAAGCTGGGCACTGTAACAAAAAGTGATTTAAACTTTCTAGGTCACTGTTGCACATGATGCACTTTGTGTCACCATTCGTGTGCCTATTCCTGTCACTTAACTTAAGGTTGTTGGTCCTTGCCTTATATAATATAATTGATGATGGCTTGTTATTATAAAACTTTTCTTCCTTTATCTCTTTCGTAAATTTATTGTATATTTTTTAACTAGACCTTTCTGCCACTTCTTTTTCCTAGTTTTCTGTATCCCATTCTTTAATTTTTCCTATTAACTTTTGTACGTTCATTTCCTTCAAATCTGAATATTTTACTTTAATAATTTTCATAAATTCTTTAGTTGTTTGGATCCAGTAATCTTTGGGTGTGTTTAATTTTTCTTCTATTATTCTTTTTAGCAGATCATTACCCTCATTCTCTTCTATGTACTTAAGATATTTGAACTGGTTACCCCTGATTCTTGTTTCCATGGTACTTGAGCCAATTTCTCGTCTCAGGGTTGGTGTTTGTGCATAACCAGGTGTTCCCAAAATAGCTCTGTATACTGCATTTTCTATTCTTTGTAATTTGCTTATTTCTTGTTTAGTGTACCCAAGTATACTTGATCCATATAGCACTGAGGGTAATACAACACTTTTCTAATATGTATTGCCAATTAAAATTTTGTTGCAACTCTAGGATATTACTGGATAAGTTAAATTTGCCTACTTTTTTGCTTTTTGCAGAGATTTTACTTTTTGAATTTTAAAACAATTTATCTTATGCGTTACAGTTATGCCCAAATATTTAATCTCACTGGTTACTTTTATACCTTTAATTTCTTCAATTTGTGTTTTACTGTTAAAAATTAGAACATTACTTTTGCTTTTATTTATTTCTAGTCCTGTTGTGTGGCTGAAGTCTATCAGAGCGTCTATCATCCCTCCCATTTCTTCCTGTGTTCTTGAGATTAACAAGCCGTCATCAGCAAAGAACAATGCACTTAATTTAAAGAATTTATCCTGGAACCCTCCCTTCTTTTCCAATTTGTCTATAATAATATATGTTCTAATTTTAAACAGGGTAGTGGAGGCTGTACATCCTTGTTTAATGCCACTGGTTACGTTCATTTTTATTTCCTCGTCTTTTCCAACTTTTACTGCTGTTTTATCGTCTGTATATATATCTGCAATCAGTTCTATCAAGTTTGGATGCACTCTGTATTCTTTTAAAGCTTCTATCAAAACATCTCTTCTAACAGAGTCATAAGCCTTTGCAAAATCTACTGCTGTCACGTATAAGGTTTTCCTCTCTTTGAAAGATTTATCAATACAATATTTTAAAATCATTAAATTATTTTCTACCCTTCCTTTCTTTGTGAATCCACTTTGTTTCTCCTTCACCTGGTTGTTGCTTACAATATGTTCTTCAATAATGTCTTTCACTGCTACTGACATAAATAGTTTATATGATAGGTTCGTTACAGCAATAGGTCTTAATTCTGACACTTTAGATTTGCTTTTCTTGGGTATCATTGTTGTTCTTGATTCTTTCCATGATGCTGGAACTTTTTCCTCCTATATTACTTTTTGAAAACTTCTTGTTAATAACTCTATAAATTTGTTACTGTCCTGCAGTGCCTTGTAAAATTCTCCCTTCATCCCATCGAGTCCAGCTGCTTTCTTGTTCTCCAGCTTCCTTATGCTTTTCCTTTACCATTTCTTTAATGATCTCTGGGTACTCCATATCTTGTATCAAGCGTTTGAGACGAATGCCAACTCCAGGTGTTCAACAGTTCCTTCTTGACACGTGATAATGGTTACCTCTGTTTCTTCCTCCTCCGTTACTCTTACTCTTATGTCTCCTTTTCTAGTTGTTCTGTTTTCTTTGGAACGTAAGTATTCATCTTTTGTCTCTGTGTTCCACACCTCCTTTATTTGATTTTCATTCATCTCATATATATTCCTCCAATATGTCCTGACGACTTCTTCCTTTTCATTACTTGGTATTTCCATTCCTTCCTCACTGTAGATTTTTAATCCTTCTTCTTTTGTTTTGTTCTTTTTCCTCAATTTGTCATTGTGTTCCCATAATTTCTTTCTGTTAGGGTTGTTCTTTATTTGTCTCGTAATGATTTCCTCGTGTTCATACATTGCTGCTGTGATTTTTCTTTGGGCTTCAATTTTTCCGTCAATATATTTCTCGTTGAAGTGTCTCTCTTCTTGTGGTGTACTGGCGTTGCTTTTAGCTCTATTGTAGTCTTTGCGTAGTTTTATACTTTGTCTAATATCTTCTGTTATCCAGGGTTGTTCTTCTGTCTTGTTTTCACCTTCTCCTTTTATCTTCTTGTATTTCCTCTTCAGATTCTTGTTTGCCTTATCTAAAAGTATTGTATTTAGCTCTTCAATACTTATATCTTGTTTGCACTCCAAATTCTCCTCCACATCTTTCCTGTATTTTTTCTAGCGAGGCCTTATCGGTTTTGTTATATTCATGTGTTTCCCATCTCTCTCTTCCTGTTGTTTTTGTCCTTGTATCCTTTCTTTCTAAAGTCACTTCAATCAAGTTATGGTCTGATAGATCAAAATACTTTTTCTTCTCGTCTATTTCCATCTCTCTGTACTATTTATACAACTTTTGGTTAACTAGCACAAAGTCTATCACACTTTCTTGTTCATTTCTTTTCCACGTTATTTCTCCTTTACATCTAAATTCATCGTTGAGCATCACAAAGTTGTACATTTCCATCCAATCTAATATTATTTTTCCATTTACGTCTGCTATTTGTTTTCCTTTGAAATCACCCAAAATCATTACATTTTCCTCACTATTCTTTTCTATAGCTTCTTCAATCTCTTTCCTTAGGCTTTTATTCCTCTTTATCATGAACAGAAAAAATACACTACTAATATACCAATACTTAGTCCAAACAAATTTCCTTTCATGAATAAATAATCTTTCGACTTATTTTCTTCCTTATGCATCAATATATTTCTATTTTTCCTGTACAACACCATAATTCCTCCACCTTTTCTGTCTTGCACTTCCCTCATACTTTCTGTCACTTCAATATTATCACTAATTTTTACTTTCCTTATTTTCTCTTGTGTTTCTGTTAGACACATCACACAATTGTCACCGAGTAGCTTCTCTATATCAATAATTTTTGCTTGTGTTAAGCCTTGCACATTTATCACTTGAATGTTTACTACACTTTCACCTCCTCCCCCACTTTCCTTACTTTTTGCATTATTTCAATATCTCCTATTATTGTCTTGGTTCACTATTTTTCCTCTCTTTATAATGCACTTTTCTCCACTTTCCCTTCTCCTTTTTAGTTCTTGTCTCAGTTTGGCTTCCTCTGCTCTTTGTTGCTCGGTTAGGTCTGGTACTATGACAAGATTTTTGATTATTTCATCCTCTGCCTGCCTCAGTTGTTTTGCCCTCGAGATCACACTCCATTTTGAATGTTCCTCTGTCATTCTTACTAGTGTTGGCCTGGTCTTCTTTAAACAAAAGTTCTCCAATTACGTCCTCTTCTTCCTCTGTGTTAAGTCTCTCTGTTTTCAATATTTTCTTTCTCTCATTCACATAAGCTGGGCACTGTAACAAAAAGTGATTTAAACTTTCTAGGTCACTGTTGCACATGATGCACTTTGTGTCACCATTCGTGTGCCTATTCCTGTCACTTAACTTAAGGTTGTTGGTCCTTGCCTTATATAATATAATTGATGATGGCTTGTTATCATAAAACTTTTCTTCCTTTATCTCTTTCGTAAATTTATTGTATATTTTTTAACTAGACCTTTCTGCCACTTCTTTTTCCTAGTTTTCTGTATCCCATTCTTTAATTTTTCCTATTAACTTTTGTACGTTCATTTCCTTCAAATCTGAATATTTTACTTTAATAATTTTCATAAATTCTTTAGTTGTTTGGATCCAGTAATCTTTGGGTGTGTTTAATTTTTCTTCTATTATTCTTTTTAGCAGATCATTACCCTCATTCTCTTCTATGTACTTAAGATATTTGAACTGGTTACCCCTGATTCTTGTTTCCATGGTACTTGAGCCAATTTCTCGTCTCAGGGTTGGTGTTTGTGCATAACCAGGTGCTCCCAAAATAGCTCTGTATACTGCATTTTCTATTCTTTGTAATTTGCTTATTTCTTGTTTAGTGTACCCAAGTATACTTGATCCATATAGCACTGAGGGTAATACAACACTTTTCTAATATGTATTGCCAATTAAAATTTTGTTGCAACTCTAGGATATTACTGGATAAGTTAAATTTGCCAACTTTTTTGCTTTTTGCAGAGATTTTACTTTTTGAATTTTAAAACAATTTATCTTATGCGTTACAGTTATGCCCAAATATTTAATCTCACTGGTTACTTTTATACCTTTAATTTCTTCAATTTGTGTTTTACTGTTAAAAATTAGAACATTACTTTTGCTTTTATTTATTTCTAGTCCTGTTGTGTGGCTGAAATCTATCAGAGCGTCTATCATCCCTCCCATTTCTTCCTGTGTTCTTGAGATTAACAAGCCGTCATCAGCAAAGAACAATGCACTTAATTTAAAGAATTTATCCTGGAACCCTCCCTTCTTTTCCAATTTGTCTATAATAATATATGTTCTAATTTTAAACAGGGTAGTGGAGGCTGTACATCCTTGTTTAATGCCACTGGTTACGTTCATTTTTATTTCCTCGTCTTTTCCAACTTTTACTGCTGTTTTATCGTCTGTATATATATCTGCAATCAGTTCTATCAAGTTTGGATGCACTCTGTATTCTTTTAAAGCTTCTATCAAAACATCTCTTCTAACTGAGTCATAAGCCTTTGCAAAATCTACTGCTGTCACGTATAAGGTTTTCCTCTCTTTGAAAGATTTATCAATACAATATTTTAAAATCATTAAATTATTTTCTACCCTTCCTTTCTTTGTGAATCCACTGTGTTTATCCTTCACCTGGTTGTTGCTTACAATATGTTCTTCAATAATGTCTTTCACTGCTACTGACATAAATAGTTTATATGATAGGTTCGTTACAGCAATAGGTCTTAATTCTGACACTTTAGATGTGCTTTTCTTGGGTATCATTGTTGTTCTTGATTCTTTCCATGATGCTGGAACTTTTTCCTCCTATATTACTTTTTGAAAACTTCTTGTTAATAATTCTATAAATTTGTTACTGTCCTGCAGTGCCTTGTAAAATTCTCCCTTCATCCCATCGAGTCCAGCTGCTTTCTTGTTCTCCAGCTTCCTTATGCTTTTCCTTTACCATTTCTTTAATGATCTCTGGGTACTCCATATCTTGTATCAAGCGTTTGAGACGAATGCCAACTCCAGGTGTTCAACAGTTCCTTCTTGACACGTGATAATGGTTACCTCTGTTTCTTCCTCCTCCGTTACTCTTACTCTTATGTCTCCTTTTCTAGTTGTTCTGTTTTCTTTGGAACGTAAGTATTCATCTTTTGTCTCTGTGTTCCACACCTCCTTTATTTGATTTTCATTCATCTCATATATATTCCTCCAATATGTCCTGATGACTTCTTCCTTTTCATTACTTGGTATTTCCATTCCTTCCTCACTGTAGATTTTTAATCCTTCTTCTTTTGTTTTGTTCTTTTTCCTCAATTTGTCATTGTGTTCCCATAATTTCTTTCTGTTAGGGTTGTTCTTTATTTGTCTCGTAATGATTTCCTCGTGTTCATACATTGCTGCTGTGATTTTTCTTTGGGCTTCAATTTTTCCGTCAATATATTTCTCGTTGAAGTGTCTCTCTTCTTGTGGTGTACTGGCGTTGCTTTTAGCTCTATTGTAGTCTTTGCGTAGTTTTATACTTTGTCTAATATCTTCTGTTATCCAGGGTTGTTCTTCTGTCTTGTTTTCACCTTCTCCTTTTATCTTCTTGTATTTCCTCTTCAGATTCTTGTTTGCCTTATCTAAAAGTATTGTATTTAGCTCTTCAATACTTATATCTTGTTTGCACTCCAAATTCTCCTCCACATCTTTCCTGTATTTTTTCTAGCGAGGCCTTATCGGTTTTGTTATATTCATGTGTTTCCCATCTCTCTCTTCCTGTTGTTTTTGTCCTTGTATCCTTTCTTTCTAAAGTCACTTCAATCAAGTTATGGTCTGATAGATCAAAATACTTTTTCTTCTCGTCTATTTCCATCTCTCTGTACTATTTATACAACTTTTGGTTAACTAGCACAAAGTCTATCACACTTTCTTGTTCATTTCTTTTCCACGTTATTTCTCCTTTACATCTAAATTCATCGTTGAGCATCACAAAGTTGTACATTTCCATCCAATCTAATATTATTTTTCCATTTACGTCTGCTATTTGTTTTCCTTTGAAATCACCCAAAATCATTACATTTTCCTCACTATTCTTTTCTATAGCTTCTTCAATCTCTTTCCTTAGGCTTTTATTCCTCTTTATCATGAACAGAAAAAATACACTACTAATATACCAATACTTAGTCCAAACAAATTTCCTTTCATGAATAAATAATCTTTCGACTTATTTTCTTCCTTATGCATCAATATATTTCTATTTTTCCTGTACAACACCATAATTCCTCCACCTTTTCTGTCTTGCACTTCCCTCATACTTTCTGTCACTTCAATATTATCACTAATTTTTACTTTCCTTATTTTCTCTTGTGTTTCTGTTAGACACATCACACAATTGTCACCGAGTAGCTTCTCTATATCAATAATTTTTGCTTGTGTTAAGCCTTGCACATTTATCACTTGAATGTTTACTACACTTTCACCTCCTCCCCCACTTTCCTTACTTTTTGCATTATTTCAATATCTCCTATTATTGTCTTGGTTCACTATTTTTCCTCTCTTTATAATGCACTTTTCTCCACTTTCCCTTCTCCTTTTTAGTTCTTGTCTCAGTTTGGCTTCCTCTGCTCTTTGTTGCTCGGTTAGGTCTGGTACTATGACAAGATTTTTGATTATTTCATCCTCTGCCTGCCTCAGTTGTTTTGCCCTCGAGATCACACTCCATTTTGAATGTTCCTCTGTCATTCTTACTAGTGTTGGCCTGGTCTTCTTTAAACAAAAGTTCTCCAATTACGTCCTCTTCTTCCTCTGTGTTAAGTCTCTCTGTTTTCAATATTTTCTTTCTCTCATTCACATAAGCTGGGCACTGTAACAAAAAGTGATTTAAACTTTCTAGGTCACTGTTGCACATGATGCACTTTGTGTCACCATTCGTGTGCCTATTCCTGTCACTTAACTTAAGGTTGTTGGTCCTTGCCTTATATAATATAATTGATGATGGCTTGTTATCATAAAACTTTTCTTCCTTTATCTCTTTCGTAAATTTATTGTATATTTTTTAACTAGACCTTTCTGCCACTTCTTTTTCCTAGTTTTCTGTATCCCATTCTTTAATTTTTCCTATTAACTTTTGTACGTTCATTTCCTTCAAATCTGAATATTTTACTTTAATAATTTTCATAAATTCTTTAGTTGTTTGGATCCAGTAATCTTTGGGTGTGTTTAATTTTTCTTCTATTATTCTTTTTAGCAGATCATTACCCTCATTCTCTTCTATGTACTTAAGATATTTGAACTGGTTACCCCTGATTCTTGTTTCCATGGTACTTGAGCCAATTTCTCGTCTCAGGGTTGGTGTTTGTGCATAACCAGGTGCTCCCAAAATAGCTCTGTATACTGCATTTTCTATTCTTTGTAATTTGCTTATTTCTTGTTTAGTGTACCCAAGTATACTTGATCCATATAGCACTGAGGGTAATACAACACTTTTCTAATATGTATTGCCAATTAAAATTTTGTTGCAACTCTAGGATATTACTGGATAAGTTAAATTTGCCAACTTTTTTGCTTTTTGCAGAGATTTTACTTTTTGAATTTTAAAACAATTTATCTTATGCGTTACAGTTATGCCCAAATATTTAATCTCACTGGTTACTTTTATACCTTTAATTTCTTCAATTTGTGTTTTACTGTTAAAAATTAGAACATTACTTTTGCTTTTATTTATTTCTAGTCCTGTTGTGTGGCTGAAATCTATCAGAGCGTCTATCATCCCTCCCATTTCTTCCTGTGTTCTTGAGATTAACAAGCCGTCATCAGCAAAGAACAATGCACTTAATTTAAAGAATTTATCCTGGAACCCTCCCTTCTTTTCCAATTTGTCTATAATAATATATGTTCTAATTTTAAACAGGGTAGTGGAGGCTGTACATCCTTGTTTAATGCCACTGGTTACGTTCATTTTTATTTCCTCGTCTTTTCCAACTTTTACTGCTGTTTTATCGTCTGTATATATATCTGCAATCAGTTCTATCAAGTTTGGATGCACTCTGTATTCTTTTAAAGCTTCTATCAAAACATCTCTTCTAACTGAGTCATAAGCCTTTGCAAAATCTACTGCTGTCACGTATAAGGTTTTCCTCTCTTTGAAAGATTTATCAATACAATATTTTAAAATCATTAAATTATTTTCTACCCTTCCTTCCTTTGTGAATCCACTGTGTTTCTCCTTCACCTGGTTGTTGCTTACAATATGTTCTTCAATAATGTCTTTCACTGCTACTGACATAAATAGTTTATATGATAGGTTCGTTACAGCAATAGGTCTTAATTCTGACACTTTAGATGTGCTTTTCTTGGGTATCATTGTTGTTCTTGATTCTTTCCATGATGCTGGAACTTTTTCCTCCTATATTACTTTTTGAAAACTTCTTGTTAATAACTCTATAAATTTGTTACTGTCCTGCAGTGCCTTGTAAAATTCTCCCTTCATCCCATCGAGTCCAGCTGCTTTCTTGTTCTCCAGCTTCCTTATGCTTTTCCTTTACCATTTCTTTAATGATCTCTGGGTACTCCATATCTTGTATCAAGCGTTTGAGACGAATGCCAACTCCAGGTGTTCAACAGTTCCTTCTTGACACGTGATAATGGTTACCTCTGTTTCTTCCTCCTCCGTTACTCTTACTCTTATGTCTCCTTTTCTAGTTGTTCTGTTTTCTTTGGAACGTAAGTATTCATCTTTTGTCTCTGTGTTCCACACCTCCTTTATTTGATTTTCATTCATCTCATATATATTCCTCCAATATGTCCTGATGACTTCTTCCTTTTCATTACTTGGTATTTCCATTCCTTCCTCACTGTAGATTTTTAATCCTTCTTCTTTTGTTTTGTTCTTTTTCCTCAATTTGTCATTGTGTTCCCATAATTTCTTTCTGTTAGGGTTGTTCTTTATTTGTCTCGTAATGATTTCCTCGCGTTCATACATTGCTGCTGTGATTTTTCTTTGGGCTTCAATTATTCCGTCAATATATTTCTCGTTGAAGTGTCTCTCTTCTTGTGGTGCACTGGCGTTGCTTTTAGCTCTATTGTAGTCTTTGCGTAGTTTTATACTTTGTCTAATATCTTCTGTTATCCAGGGTTGTTCTTCTGTCTTGTTTTCACCTTCTCCTTTTATCTTCTTGTATTTCCTCTTCAGATTCTTGTTTGCCTTATCTAAAAGTATTGTATTTAGCTCTTCAATACTTATATCTTGTTTGCACTCCAAATTCTCCTCCACATCTTTCCTGTATTTTTTCTAGCGAGGCCTTATCGGTTTTGTTATATTCATGTGTTTCCCATCTCTCTCTTCCTGTTGTTTTTGTCCTTGTATCCTTTCTTTCTAAAGTCACTTCAATCAAGTTATGGTCTGATAGATCAAAATACTTTTTCTTCTCGTCTATTTCCATCTCTCTGTACTATTTATACAACTTTTGGTTAACTAGCACAAAGTCTATCACACTTTCTTGTTCATTTCTTTTCCACGTTATTTCTCCTTTACATCTAAATTCATCGTTGAGCATCACAAAGTTGTACATTTCCATCCAATCTAATATTATTTTTCCATTTACGTCTGTTATTTGTTTTCCTTTGAAATCACCCAAAATCATTACATTTTCCTCACTATTCTTTTCTATAGCTTCTTCAATCTCTTTCCTTAGGCTTTTATTCCTCTTTATCATGAACAGAAAAAATACACTACTAATATACCAATACTTAGTCCAAACAAATTTCCTTTCATGAATAAATAATCTTTCGACTTATTTTCTTCCTTATGCATCAATATATTTCTATTTTTCCTGTACAACACCATAATTCCTCCACCTTTTCTGTCTTGCACTTCCCTCATACTTTCTGTCACTTCAATATTATCACTAATTTTTACTTTCCTTATTTTCTCTTGTGTTTCTGTTAGACACATCACACAATTGTCACCGAGTAGCTTCTCTATATCAATAATTTTTGCTTGTGTTAAGCCTTGCACATTTATCACTTGAATGTTTACTACACTTTCACCTCCTCCCCCACTTTCCTTACTTTTTGCATTATTTCAATATCTCCTATTATTGTCTTGGTTCACTATTTTTCCTCTCTTTATAATGCACTTTTCTCCACTTTCCCTTCTCCTTTTTAGTTCTTGTCTTAGTTTGGCTTCCTCTGCTCTTTGTTGCTCGGTTAGGTCTGGTACTATGACAAGATTTTTGATTATTTCATCCTCTGCCTGCCTCAGTTGTTTTGCCCTCGAGATCACACTCCATTTTGAATGTTCCTCTGTCATTCTTACTAGTGTTGGCCTGGTCTTCTTTAAACAAAAGTTCTCCAATTACGTCCTCTTCTTCCTCTGTGTTAAGTCTCTCTGTTTTCAATATTTTCTTTCTCTCATTCACATAAGCTGGGCACTGTAACAAAAAGTGATTTAAACTTTCTAGGTCACTGTTGCACATGATGCACTTTGTGTCACCATTCGTGTGCCTATTCCTGTCACTTAACTTAAGGTTGTTGGTCCTTGCCTTATATAATATAATTGATGATGGCTTGTTATCATAAAACTTTTCTTCCTTTATCTCTTTCGTAAATTTATTGTATATTTTTTAACTAGACCTTTCTGCCACTTCTTTTTCCTAGTTTTCTGTATCCCATTCTTTAATTTTTCCTATTAACTTTTGTACGTTCATTTCCTTCAAATCTGAATATTTTACTTTAATAATTTTCATAAATTCTTTAGTTGTTTGGATCCAGTAATCTTTGGGTGTGTTTAATTTTTCTTCTATTATTCTTTTTAGCAGATCATTACCCTCATTCTCTTCTATGTACTTAAGATATTTGAACTGGTTACCCCTGATTCTTGTTTCCATGGTACTTGAGCCAATTTCTCGTCTCAGGGTTGGTGTTTGTGCATAACCAGGTGCTCCCAAAATAGCTCTGTATACTGCATTTTCTATTCTTTGTAATTTGCTTATTTCTTGTTTAGTGTACCCAAGTATACTTGATCCATATAGCACTGAGGGTAATACAACACTTTTCTAATATGTATTGCCAATTAAAATTTTGTTGCAACTCTAGGATATTACTGGATAAGTTAAATTTGCCAACTTTTTTGCTTTTTGCAGAGATTTTACTTTTTGAATTTTAAAACAATTTATCTTATGCGTTACAGTTATGCCCAAATATTTAATCTCACTGGTTACTTTTATACCTTTAATTTCTTCAATTTGTGTTTTACTGTTAAAAATTAGAACATTACTTTTGCTTTTATTTATTTCTAGTCCTGTTGTGTGGCTGAAATCTATCAGAGCGTCTATCATCCCTCCCATTTCTTCCTGTGTTCTTGAGATTAACAAGCCGTCATCAGCAAAGAACAATGCACTTAATTTAAAGAATTTATCCTGGAACCCTCCCTTCTTTTCCAATTTGTCTATAATAATATATGTTCTAATTTTAAACAGGGTAGTGGAGGCTGTACATCCTTGTTTAATGCCACTGGTTACGTTCATTTTTATTTCCTCGTCTTTTCCAACTTTTACTGCTGTTTTATCGTCTGTATATATATCTGCAATCAGTTCTATCAAGTTTGGATGCACTCTGTATTCTTTTAAAGCTTCTATCAAAACATCTCTTCTAACTGAGTCATAAGCCTTTGCAAAATCTACTGCTGTCACGTATAAGGTTTTCCTCTCTTTGAAAGATTTATCAATACAATATTTTAAAATCATTAAATTATTTTCTACCCTTCCTTTCTTTGTGAATCCACTGTGTTTCTCCTTCACCTGGTTGTTGCTTACAATATGTTCTTCAATAATGTCTTTCACTGCTACTGACATAAATAGTTTATATGATAGGTTCGTTACAGCAATAGGTCTTAATTCTGACACTTTAGATGTGCTTTTCTTGGGTATCATTGTTGTTCTTGATTCTTTCCATGATGCTGGAACTTTTTCCTCCTATATTACTTTTTGAAAACTTCTTGTTAATAACTCTATAAATTTGTTACTGTCCTGCAGTGCCTTGTAAAATTCTCCCTTCATCCCATCGAGTCCAGCTGCTTTCTTGTTCTCCAGCTTCCTTATGCTTTTCCTTTACCATTTCTTTAATGATCTCTGGGTACTCCATATCTTGTATCAAGCGTTTGAGACGAATGCCAACTCCAGGTGTTCAACAGTTCCTTCTTGACACGTGATAATGGTTACCTCTGTTTCTTCCTCCTCCGTTACTCTTACTCTTATGTCTCCTTTTCTAGTTGTTCTGTTTTCTTTGGAACGTAAGTATTCATCTTTTGTCTCTGTGTTCCACACCTCCTTTATTTGATTTTCATTCATCTCATATATATTCCTCCAATATGTCCTGATGACTTCTTCCTTTTCATTACTTGGTATTTCCATTCCTTCCTCACTGTAGATTTTTAATCCTTCTTCTTTTGTTTTGTTCTTTTTCCTCAATTTGTCATTGTGTTCCCATAATTTCTTTCTGTTAGGGTTGTTCTTTATTTGTCTCGTAATGATTTCCTCGTGTTCATACATTGCTGCTGTGATTTTTCTTTGGGCTTCAATTTTTCTGTCAATATATTTCTCGTTGAAGTGTCTCTCTTCTTGTGGTGTACTGGCGTTGCTTTTAGCTCTATTGTAGTCTTTGCGTAGTTTTATACTTTGTCTAATATCTTCTGTTATCCAGGGTTGTTCTTCTGTCTTGTTTTCACCTTCTCCTTTTATCTTCTTGTATTTCCTCTTCAGATTCTTGTTTGCCTTATCTAAAAGTATTGTATTTAGCTCTTCAATACTTATATCTTGTTTGCACTCCAAATTCTCCTCCACATCTTTCCTGTATTTTTTCTAGCGAGGCCTTATCGGTTTTGTTATATTCATGTGTTTCCCATCTCTCTCTTCCTGTTGTTTTTGTCCTTGTATCCTTTCTTTCTAAAGTCACTTCAATCAAGTTATGGTCTGATAGATCAAAATACTTTTTCTTCTCGTCTATTTCCATCTCTCTGTACTATTTATACAACTTTTGGTTAACTAGCACAAAGTCTATCACACTTTCTTGTTCATTTCTTTTCCACGTTATTTCTCCTTTACATCTGAATTCATCGTTGAGCATCACAAAGTTGTACATTTCCATCCAATCTAATATTATTTTTCCATTTACGTCTGCTATTTGTTTTCCTTTGAAATCACCCAAAATCATTACATTTTCCTCACTATTCTTTTCTATAGCTTCTTCACTCTCTTTCCTTAGGCTTTTATTCCTCTTTATCATGAACAGAAAAAATACACTACTAATATACCAATACTTAGTCCAAACAAATTTCCTTTCATGAATAAATAATCTTTCGACTTATTTTCTTCCTTATGCATCAATATATTTCTATTTTTCCTGTACAACACCATAATTCCTCCACCTTTTCTGTCTTGCACTTCCCTCATACTTTCTGTCACTTCAATATTATCACTAATTTTTACTTTCCTTATTTTCTCTTGTGTTTCTGTTAGACACATCACACAATTGTCACCGAGTAGCTTCTCTATATCAATAATTTTTGCTTGTGTTAAGCCTTGCACATTTATCACTTGAATGTTTACTACACTTTCACCTCCTCCCCCACTTTCCTTACTTTTTGCATTATTTCAATATCTCCTATTATTGTCTTGGTTCACTATTTTTCCTCTCTTTATAATGCACTTTTCTCCACTTTCCCTTCTCCTTTTTAGTTCTTGTCTCAGTTTGGCTTCCTCTGCTCTTTGTTGCTCGGTTAGGTCTGGTACTATGACAAGATTTTTGATTATTTCATCCTCTGCCTGCCTCAGTTGTTTTGCCCTCGAGATCACACTCCATTTTGAATGTTCCTCTGTCATTCTTACTAGTGTTGGCCTGGTCTTTCCCTCCTGTTTCTTTCCCAGCCTGATGATTTTATCAAAGCTATACTCTTCTACTCCTAGGATGTTTCCAAAAACATTTTCACACCTGTCTGCGTCTTCCTTAACCCTTTCCTGTCCTTGGTTTTTGTTTGACTCTGGCAGGTTGAATAATTTGAGGTTATTCCTTCTTTTCTCTCTATCCTCTTTCTCTATCATTCTTCTGTTATTTTCTTGAATAACCTCTTCTACTTTCTTCACTGATTCTTGAACAGCCTCATCTACAATCACCTTTTCCTGTGCATTCCATTTTTCCTCAATTTGCTTGACATTATCAGCTAACTCTTTATTCTACTCTCTGAATTTCCTTAGTTCCTGCCTTATCTTCTTATTCTCTCCTCTCAGTTTCTTAACCTCCTCACAGGCGCTCAACACTCCTGCCTTGTAGTGATGGGCGTTCCGGCTCTTTTTTCTGAGAATCTAGGCCGCGTTCAGCGAGGTGGGGGGGTGAAGAATTTGCCCACCGAACGATATTGGACACATAGCGACGTCGCTATGTGTTTTCTTTTTTTTAGTGTTGAGATAATCAGCTGATTGAGCCAACATGGCGGCGCACCCTCTTCATGAACACCTTTATCGCCGTAGAAAAAACTTGCTGAATAACATATAATAGAGTCTGGAGCAATTATAGCCGCAGTAAACACAGTATTTAGGTGGCAAGAAGATGTGAGGATATAAAAGAAGCCGTAAACTCTTGTGAGAGTACTGATATAGCGTAGGTGATTGTGTGGCTGGTAAATTTTTAGCTCTCCCAATGCACTTGGATGTAAATAACACACTTTTCGTATAAAAAATGATCCATTTCGAACGATTTTGACATTGATTTTCGTCGCAAATGCATATCTAATAAGACATCCTCATCAACCCCCAACAATTCTGGGGACCTGTGGGAATGCGGGTTTTTTGGGAGAAGACAAAATACAATGATTGTCAGTAAATAGTTTGTTATTTCTGCATAACTACTGCTTCGACGATATCGATATAAATATGAAGTCGTACATACTATACATCTAGTGTACTCAACACGTCTGTAAAGGTTTCAGGCGGTTATGTTAGGTTAGGTTATGGGGTATAATTTTACATCTTCACCATTATGGAGTCTGTATACGAAATAAAATGTCTGCAATTCGTCCAACTCCCTACTCTTGTTTATAGAGAACAGTTGATAGCTTCTAAATTAACCTAGGTAAAGTCTTTTGAAGACGAACCAGTCCTGATAGATTTTTATGTGTTTTGAATAAATGTGATGTTTGTTATGCAATGCATTTTTTCCCACAGGTAAAAATTGCCACAAAAAAGTCAAATTAATTCAAACCATCAAAGTCAATAAGAAAAAAAATATTTTCAGTAACCTTAAGCAAACCTAATTAACCAACCTAACCTAAGCAAACATAATCAAACCTAACCTAACCTATCTGAGTAAGTATCTGAGGTTGAATTTGCAGTGCATTATAAAGATAACGAGATATCCAGTGGGTCATCTTACGAATCTTTATCTGATTTGGTTAAAGAAGGTTAGATTTAGTTAGGTTAGTCTTACTTAGATTTGCTTGGGTTAGATTAGTTTTAATTAGGTTTGCTTAGGTTTACTGAAATTTTTTTTTCTCCTATTGATTTTGATGGTTTCGAATTAATCTGACTTTTTTGTGGCAATTTTTACCTTGAGGAAAAAAAATTGCTTGGCATAACAAACATCAGATTAATTAAAAACACATCAAAATCTATCAGAAAAAATTGCTGTCAAAAAAAGACTGGGTCGTCTTACGAATCTTTCCCTAAACCTAACCTAACATAACATAAATTAACCAAAACCCTAACCTACATTGACAAACATCAGAACCTTGTTAAAACTAAACTAAACTTTACTTTTCGAAGAGATCTCTCTGAAAACATTGAATATCTCACAAACTAAGAATTTACGACAGAATTTGGATTAAGAAAACATAAAAATGCAACAGGTATTGCAAAAGTACAGCTCTGAATTTTCAGAGCATTCTGATGATGTAAATTAATACTGGTTAGGTTACATTAGGTTGTGGTTAGATTAGGTTTGGCTAGGTACAGTTTGGCTCGGTTATATAAACTTTTTATATTTCATTACCCAAAAGTTAGGCATTTTACTTTAGATTATTTTCCTTATTACTTTTCAAAGAGATGTCACAGAAAATAATGAATATCTCACAAACTAAGAATTTGCGACAGAATTTGGAATAAGATCTTATCAAAATGCAACAGGTAATGCAAAAGTACAGCTCTGAATTCTCTAGAGATTCTGATGATATAAATTAATACCGGTTAGGTTACGTTAGGTTATGGTTATATTAGGTTTGGCTCAGTTAGGTTCCGTTATATAAGCTTTCTTTATTTAATTACCCAAAAGTTAGGCATTTTACTTTTGGTATTTTTTTCCTGATTGTCATATTATAGCCTGAATCTAGGTAAATTGCTCAAGAAATAATTTCTCAAACTATCAATTGCTCGACAGGAAATTGCTTAAGAAAATAACCTAACCTAACCTAAATAAAAATTTATCCGTTCTTGATTCTAAGTTTTCAATTAATAAAAAGTTTTTTTTTATGAGCTATGTTTCATATTGTTTTCTAAGTGGCAATAGTAGGATTACGTGACTCAGAAGATGATCCCAGCATTGTACATCCTTCTTGGCAATTCACCCAGTCTTTTCAGGTGTCCAAACCATCTGAATATTCATATTAAATTATTGTTGTAATTTACTTAAAAAGTAATGTCTTTTTAGGTAAACATGATAGAAAACCAAGAAAATGTATTGACTTGTACAATACAATAGATTATTCTTAGATTATAAACAAACATTCAAGACACAAACCCATATACATCAATGAATACAAGTATGTAGAAAACTATGTACATACATGTTTGGGAGACTGCACTGTGTAAAAATTTTAAATGAAAGTAGTTGAGGAATAATATGGAGATAACATTATTGTCTTTTCCCGAGGTTATTACTTACATGTCAGATATAATTAAGGTGTTTCCCTATCAAGTCTGTCATTTTATATCGCCTCTGTCTGTATGTAGACAGTTAGGTACAGTAGGCGTTGTGTTATCAATAGTCAGATTTTAGGGCGTTTCTTGACCATCTGTTGTAAGACCAATTCCTGATTACCGAGATGGCGATATTAAACTGTCTTACTTCATCGATGCGGGAGGCGCTACCGAACGCGGGGTTGCCCCGCGTTCAGTAGCGCCTCCCGCATCGATCATGAGCCGAGCTCAGCCAATCACAACGCAGCATTTCGTAGCGATGGCATCGATGTCATCGATATGCATTACTATGGTCTCAGAGCATGTGCCGAGGGGACTTGGACTGAGACTGGTAGTGTTTTTTGTTCTTGTTCTTGTTTTAGGGCTGCAAGGATCCCTTGGGGGAGACGCGCTAGAACCACGGTAGAGTGCAGACCTACCTCTCTCAGCCGCAACCACACACGCCACCCCAACCTTATTTACGGTTCGGTGGGTGCCTACAAGTGCCCAAGTGCAGGATTTACTGCAGTATCGAGTCCCGCCGCATCGACAGCCGACGAACGGCAAATGGACTCATGCTGACTGACGACGGCTGTGACCCACCGGCAGCTGCCGCCGCCCACATGGACGCCACCACGACGGTCCTGAAACGGACTCGCTCTCTTTCTCCATCGTCTGGTGAGACCAACGAACGTACAGCTAAGTCCACCAAATGCAATGATCGCTCCTTCGCCCAAGTAGCTGCTTCGCCACCCTCACCTAACGCTAGAGCTGTGCCCCCACCCCAACCTCAACCACTGCAACCATCTTTTTCGAAATATATCATCATCCGCTCTGCTGAGGGGAACAGGTGCTTTATTCATCCTGGTAAAGTGGCCACGGCTATCTACTCTTCCATATTTGGCAAAAAATATGTTGAGAAGACCCTAACCATCACTGGTGGCGGCAGGGGCATAAAATTCGAGGTAGCCAACCTCGAAAAGCTCTCTCAACCTCCTGAATCGGTCACCACGCTGGGGGAGTGGTCTGTTAAATGCTGGGTTGTGACAGACGATGACCCCACTTACATGTTTGGGAGGATATACCCAGTATCCCCCGAAATGGCCACACAGGACATACTCACCAACCTTACCATACTAGACGATGCCCCAACTCAAATCATAGACGTTTTTAGACTCCCAGCTTTTGTCAGGGAAGGGCAGACGATGGCCAATATGGCCATTCGTATTAAGTTTAGAGGGGCCCTCCCTGATAGGATTGCCCTAAACTCTGCAGTGTACCGTGTTAGGCCCCACACCCTCCCTGTCCTCAGTTGCACCCGCTGCCTTCTGTTTGGCCATGGCAACGCCTCCTGCAACGGCAAAAACCGCTGTGGGAGGTGCAGTGGTTACCATGATGCCGAGGTTTGTACCCGGCCCGAAACATGCTTTTTCTGTGATGGCAACCACCGCCCCACCTACAGGCAGTGCCCGGCATACCTTCAGGCACTGCAACTACAGCAGCTCCAACATGAGTCTGACCACACTATAATGGAGGTTAAGCGTAAGCTGAGGGGCATCCGCCCAGGCTCCTTCAGACCAACTTCCTCACCAGAGGAGAATACAACACCTCCTCAGGCACCCCCACCTGCACCTGCCCCACAACCAGCCCCTCCCAAGCCACTTAGCCCTAAGGTCACAGTAATTCCTTTGGCTGCCCAGGACTGCTCCACCCCTCAACGCCCATCCACTAACCTATGCACACCTCAAACACCCAAATCCCTGAGGGGCCGTCGCTCTCCCAGGCGTCGGCCAAAACCCCCCTCTTGCCCCAGCTCTCCTAGGAGGGATACCCGTTTACAGGAGGTATTCCTTCTCCCCACACCCCTACCACCTCGCCCTCTACCCCAACCCACTCCTATCCCACCTCATACTGCTCCTCGCCTACTTCAACCCATTCCTCCCCCACCTCAACCCACACCTCCCCAAACTGAACTCCAGCCCCATGCCACACAGCCAGCAGCCCAGCAGCTCCTGCCCTCACAGGGCAGTGCATGCCTTGAGCCTCCTACGGCACCTTCACAGGCCCAGCATGCTTCGGGTCTCTCCTTATCTGCCTTCATTATGGGATTAGCACCACTTGCACTTAAATTTATCAATCTTCTCCTAACAGGTTACAGCCTTCAAGAAAGCCTCCTCCAGTGCTTGCCAGGACTATTCTCATTCTTCACATCACTCACGCAGTGAATTCTGTTCTCCCCTCTCACTTCATACTCTGGAATACCCGGTCCCTGTACTGGAAACTTCCAGTTTTTAAAACCACGCTGTCTTCCTATTCACCTCTTTTCGTTGGTGTCTGTGAGACGTGGCTCACTGACGCATTCTCCCCTTCCTTCCCCAACTATTCTTCTTACAGAGTGGACAGGGGGGCAGGCGGAGCAGGAGGCGGCCTGCTACTGCTTGTCCACCAATCCCTCTCTTCTAGCCTCCTCACTATCACTCCCTACCCCGGGGGCAGACTAGAGTACCTGGGGGTGACTATTACCTTTAACTCAGGGCCCCTTCAGATCCTTTTAATTTACAACCCATGCTTGGATATCTCCCTTCAGGAGTTCCAGCATTTGTTTTCACAGCTTTCCTCCCCAGCCTTAATAATGGGTGATTTTAACGCCCATCACGACTTCTGGGAACCAGCCCTCCCCAGGAGCCGAAGAAACCGTTCGGGTCTGTCCCTCTCGACCTTCCTGGCAGACAGTGCAACTTTCTCTCTCCTTACTCCACCTGGCCTCCCTACCAGGAGCAATCCAGTTTCAGGGAACCCCTCTACCTTGGACCTTTGCCTGGGGAATGGCCCTCTCCTCCTCACCACTATAACAACTGGCCCTTACATGGGGAGTGACCACCTTCCTGTTGTCATTTCCTTCCCTTCAATACCAACACCCCCCCCTTCATCACGCAGACCTCGTTGGTCCTTTAAAAAGGGAGACTGGGGCTCTTTTCAAAAAGAGATTAATTCAAAAACTCCTCCCACCATCCTCCCTTCACAAAGTCAAATTCAATACCTTACAGACACCTTGGTGGATGTAGGGTCCCACCACTTTCACCTCGTCACTTCCCGTCCCTCCCGCTCCTTCCGGGTCCCCTGGTGGTCCCGAAGGTGTGCAGCAGCCCTTCAGGCCAAACGACATGCCTTTGACATGTGGCGTAAGAATCCCATCCCTCCCCTTCGCAGTCGCTTCAGACTTTTAGAGGCCCAGTGCAAGCGTGTTATTCTTGATGAGAAACGTTCTGCGTGGGCCTCCTTTTGTGCCTCCCTGTCCTTTTCTTCCTCAGTCTCCCAGGCTTGGTCTTTCTTCAGGAAGATGGTTCACCCTCAGCCCCCTCTTACCTTCCCGTTAACTAGTAACGGTGTCCTCCTTGTCAACAACGTCCAAAAAGCCGAGTGCCTTGCCTCCAACATACACACTGTCCTCGGCTCCCCTGACCCTATACCTCCACCTGTGTTACCTCCTTCTTCACACGGCCACACAATTAGCACAGCTATAACTCCCCAGGAGCTTTCATCAGCTTTACAAGCACTGTCTGCTGGTAAGGCGACGGGGCCGGACAATGTCCCGAATGAGTTTCTTCGCCGCCTCCCAGATCCTCTGATCTTCCTCCTCCTGAACGTGTTCAACGCCAGCTGGTAATCTGGCACGTTCCCTTCTGTGTGGCATAATGCCATCACAATTCCTATTCTCAAACCTGGCAAGGACCCGTCGGAGGCTTCCTCCTACAGGCCCATCAGTCTACTCTCTAACTTCAGTAAGGTATTAGAACACATAGTGCATGACAGACTAACATGGTGGTTGGAACACAAACACCTTCTTCCCCCTAACATGTTTGGCTTCCGTCCTCACCGGGGCACCCTGGATGCCCTGCTCCAGCTAGAGCACCACATTCAGGAAGGATTTAACCACAAGCAATTCACTCTGGTAGCTTTTCTTGATCTCAAAGGAGCTTTTGACTCCTCTTCACATAATGCCATTATTGAAAAACTTTCCCGCCTGGGACTCAATGGTTCCCCACTCAATTGGGTTCAGTCATTCCTGTCTTCCAGGTCCTTCTCTCTGGTGATAGGTAACTCCTACTCTAGGTCTTACCCAGTCACCAGAGGTGTCCCACAGGGTTCTCCTCTCAGTCCTCTCCTTTTCAATGTCTTACTTTCAGACTTTCCCTCTTCTCCATGCACACATGCACTCTTATATGCTGATGACATTTCCCTCCTTTCCTCTGCTTCCACTATCCAGGAGGCTCAACTTAACCTTCAACGTGGGCTTGATGCCATAGACTCTTGGACATCACGTTGGGGCCTAACGGTGAGTGCCCAGAAGTCTAGCCTTCTGTGCTTCACCAGAAGGCGAATACCCAACATACCTGTGGTCACCATCAAAGGTTCACCCATTCCCTTCAAAACCCAACATAAGTTTCTAGGTATAGTAGTGGACGGCCCCCGTCTAACCTGGAGCCGTCACATACACTACCTGGTGACCTCATGTCTTAAAAGACTAAACTTAATGAAGTCCCTGGCAGGGGTCAAGTGGGATGCGGACAGGCATACCCTCCTTCGTTTCTATTGTGCCTATATCCGGAGTCGCTTAGACTACGGATGTGAGGTTTATGGGGCGGCCTCACCTTCACTTCTCCATAAACTGGATGTCATTCAAAACACAGCCATGCGTATAGCCCTGGGAGCTTTCAGGTCCTCCCCAGTCACAGCCCTTCAGGCAGAATCCTCCCTATCCTCACTGTCACACCGACGCTCCACCCTCCTTGTCCGCACCTACACCAAACTTGCATCCTCACCTAGCTGCCACGCCCTCCACTCCCTCCTCCTCCGACAGAGTAGGGCATCACTTCTTGGCCCCCTACCATATCAAGCCCACACACCATTTGTAGAAAGAGCCCTCTCCTTCTTTGCCTCCCTCCGGGTGACCCCCCCCTCCTTTCTCACTCTCGAGAAGACTTCCCCTTTGGGCCCTTGGTTTCCCCTCTCCCCCTTAATATCCTTGACACTGCACACAGACACACAATGGTCAAAGGCACACTGTCCGGTGCAGGGCAGGATAATTTTCAACAACCTCCTGCACACTCACTACCACAACTCCCTCCACATATACACTGACGGCTCCCGCCTCCCAACACCTCCCTCTGTTGGAGCTGCTATGTATGTCCCAGTACGTAACACTGCCACTGCCTGGAGGCTTCCGGCCTCTGCCTCCATTCTGACAGCAGAACTCTTTGCCATCAGAGAGGGCCTCAGGTTTGCCACCACACTCACCTCCCCTTGCTCAGTCACTCTCTTCTCAGACTCCCTCTCAGCCCTCCAACTCATCCGGCACCACCGCCCCAAAACACACCACTCCCTCTGCTTCACCATTCACCACTTTCTTCTCCAACTGTCCTCTTCTGGCTTCTCCATCCACCTTCAGTGGGTCCCCTCACACGTCGGCATCATGGGTAATACAGTGGCCGATAGAGCGGCAGCGGAAGCACACTCCCACCCCTTCCCCATACACCTCCCCACTGACCAGACTGACTCACTGACTAACCTCCACACAGCCTGTAGACTACACTGGGACACAGACCTGACTAACGCCCTACAGTACACCTCACTTGGACGCATTAGACAAGACACACGACACCACTGGTGGACCTACTCTCCCAGCCGTGCCCTTGACACTGCCGTCACCAGACTCAGAATTGGACACAGCCGCCTAAACTCCCACCTACACAAGCTGGGCATGACTGATGACCCCCACTGCCCTTGGTGCCCTACACAACCAGACACCCCAGAACACCTCCTACTTCATTGTCCTCGTCACCACTCCCACCGCATGGCACTCCTTCACTCACTGTCGTCTCTCCACATCCGCAGACCAACAATAACAGACATCTTAGGTGGCTCTCAAGATCCTGGCCTGGCCTTCAAAGTACTCAAACACACCAGGACCTTCCTCCAAAGGACAGGTCAACTCAACAGGATCTGATCCACTCATTCATCTGCAACCTGCACTTTTGGGGCACTAGAGGCTGTGGCACCACAGCCTGCACGGCCCCATCAAATTCCCAAGAAGAAGAAGAAGATCCCTTGGGGAACACTATGAGCCCTGTGTTTTTTGTTTACATTTTAGCCACAGATTCTTAGATTTCCACTGTCGGAGACGTTTAAGCTAAGTTTCTGATCTGTCAGAGACTGAGGTTCACCCAGGAACAATGTACTAAGGTGTAGAATAAGTAATTAAGACAGTGAAGTTAATACATTCGTGTATATGATGAAGTAAGGCAGTTTAATATCGCCATCTCGGTAATCAGGAATTGGTCTTACAACAGATGGTCAAGAAACGCCCTAAAATCTGACTATTGATAACACAACGCCTACTGTACCTAACTGTCTACATACAGACAGAGGCGATATAAAATGACAGACTTGATAGGGAAACACCTTAATTATATCTGACATGTAAGTAATAACCTCGGGAAAAGACAATAATGTTATCTCCATATTATTCCTCAACTACTTTCATTTAAAATTTTTACACAGTGCAGTCTCCCAAACATGTATGTACATAGTTTTCTACATACTTGTATTCATTGATGTATATGGGTTTGTGTCTTGAATGTTTGTTTATAATCTAAGAATAATCTATTGTATTGTACAAGTCAATACATTTTCTTGGTTTTCTATCATGCTTACCTAAAAAGACATTACTTTTTAAGTAAATTACAACAATAATTTAATATGAATATTCAGATGGTTTGGACACCTGAAAAGACTGGGTGAGTTGCCAAGAAGGATGTACAATGCTGGGATCATCTTCTGAGTCACGTAATCCTACTATTGCCACTTAGAAAACAATATGAAACATAGCTCATAAAAAAAAAAAACTTTTTATTAATTGAAAAGTTAGAATCAAGAACGGATACATTTTTATTTAGGTTAGGTTAGGTTATTTTCTTTTAAGCAATTTTCTGTCGAGCAATTGATAGTTTGAGAAAATATTTCTTGAGCAATTTACTTCGAGAAATTTACCTAGATTCAGGCTATAATATGACAATCAGGAAAAAAATATCAAAAATAAAATTCCTAACTTTTGGGTAATTAAATAAAGCTTATATAACGGAACCTAACTGAGCCAAACCGTACCTAGCCAAACCTAATCTAACCATAACCTAACGTAACCTAACCGGTATTAATTTATATCATCAGAATCTCTAGAGAATTCAGAGCTGTACTTTTGCATTACCTGTTGCATTTTGATAAGATCTTATTCCAAATTCTGTCGCATTCTTAGTTTGTGAGATATTCATTATTTTCTGTGACATCTCTTTGAAAAGTAATAAGGAAAATAATCTAAAGTAAAATGCCTAACTTTTGGGTAATGAAATATAAAAAGCTTATATAACCGAGCCAAACTGTACCTAGCCAAACCTAATCTAACCACAACCTAATGTAACCTAACCAGTATTAATTTACATCATCAGAATGCTCTGAAAATTCAGAGCTGTACTTTTGCAATACCTGTTGCATTTTTATGTTTTCTTAATCCAAATTCTGTCGTAAATTCTTAGTTTGAGATATTCAATGTTTTCAGAGAGATCTCTTCGAAAAGTAAAGTTTAGTTTAGTTTTAACAAGGTTCTGATGTTTGTCAATGTAGGTTAGGGTTTTGGTTAATTTATGTTAGGTTTAGGGAAAGATTCGTAAGACGACCCAGTCTTTTTTTGACAGCAGTTTTTTCTGATAGATTTTGATGTGTTTTTAATTAATCTGATGTTTGTTATGCCAAGCAATTTTTTTTCCTCAAGGTAAAAATTGCCACAAAAAAGTCAGATTAATTCGAAACCATCAAAATCAATAGGAGAAATTTTTTTTTCAGTAAACCTAAGCAAACCTAATTAAAACTAATCTAACCCAAGCAAATCTAAGTAAGACTAACCTAACTAAATCTAACCTTCTTTAACCAAATCAGGTAAAGATTCGTAAGATGACCCACTCGATATCTCGTTATCTTCATAATGCACTGCAAATTCAACCTCAGATACTTGCTCAGATAGGTTAGGTTAGGTTTGATTATGTTTGCTTAGGTTAGGTTGGTTAATTAGGGTTTGATTATGTTTGCTTAGGTTAGGTTGGTTAATTAAGGTTACTGAAAATATTTTTTTTCTTATTGACTTTGATGGTTTGAATTAATTTCACTTTTTTGTGGCAATTTTTACCTTTGGGAAAAAATGCATTGCATAACAAACATCACATTTATTCAAAACACATAAAAATCTATCAGGACTGGTTCGTCTTCAAAAGACTTTACCTAGGTTAATTTAGAAGCTATCAAATGTTCTCTATAAACAAGAGTAGGGAGTTGGACGAATTGCAGACATTTTATTTCGTATACAGACTCCATAATGGTGAAGATGTAAAATTATACCCCATAACCTAACATAACATAACCGCGTGAAACCTTTACAGACGTGTTGAGTACACTAGATGTATAGTATGTACGACTTCATATTTATATCGATATCGTCGAAGCAGTAGTTATGCAGAAATAACAAACTATTTACTGACAATCATTGTATTTTGTCTTCTCCCAAAAAACCCGCATTCCCACAGGTCCCCAGAATTGTTGGGGGTTGATGAGGATGTTTTATTAGATATGCATTTGCGACGAAATTCAATGTCAAAATCGTTCGAAATGGATCATTTTTTATACGAAAAGTGTGTTATTTACATCCAAGTGCATTGGGAGAGCTAAAAATTTACCAGCCACACAATCACCTACGCTATATCAGTACTCTTACAAGAGTTTACGGCTTCTTTTATATCCTCACATCTTCTTGCCACCTAAATACTGTGTTTACTGCGGCTATAATTGCTCCAGACTCTATTATATGTTAATCAGCAAGTTTTTTCTACGGCGATAAAGGTGCCCATGAAGAGGGTGCGCCGCCATGTTGGCTCGATCAGCTGATTATCTCAACACTAAAAAAAAGAAAACACATAGCGACGTCGCTATGTGTCCAATATCGTTCGGTGGGCAAATTTTTCACCCCCCCACCTCGCTGAACGCGGCCAGTAGGCTTACTGAGGCACATATGTGGACTTGCCTCGCCTGTTATTTGGTGGACAGACAGACAGACAAACAGACAGACAGACAGACAGACACAGACACACACACACACACACACACACAAACATATGATCTATTTTCTTTCTCATTTAATATTTATCTATTAGAGAGAGAGAGAGAGAGAGAGAGAGAGAGAGAGAGAGAGAGAGAGAGAGAGAGAGAGAGAGAGAGAGAGAGAGAGAGAGAGAGAGAGAGAGAGAGAGAATTTTTCGTTCATGGTCACACATACACACACACACGGTCACACACACACACACACACACCCGCGCGCGCACACACACACACACACGCACACGCACATGCGCACACGCGCGCGCACACGCACACACGCGCACACACACACACACACACACACACACGCGCACGCGCGCACACACACGCGCACGCGCGCACACACGCGCACGCGCGCACACACACACACACACACACACACACACACACACACGCGCGCGCACGCACACGCACACGCACATACTATCTATTTATATATATACATATACATACATTTATATATCAGAGAGAGAGAGAGAGAGAGAGAGAGAGAGAGAGAGAGAGAGAGAGAGAGAGAGAGAGACTCAGAGAGAGAGAGAGAGCGCGCGAACAATTGACGGTTGACTTACGTAATGTGAGTTTGAGGGGTGGTGGGGTACCCCACCACCCCTCAAATTATCAACGTAGTTAACTTGTCTTTTATCGCGTAAATATTAGTCGTACAGAAAAAATGCACTTATGCTAATTGATGTAATTTTAAAAGTTCTATCAAATCCTGTAATTTAATCTAAATTTACGCCAAAACCTTTTTTTTTTTTTTAAATGTTTTCATTATTTATAAACTGTTTACATGTTCTGATTGTCCAAAAAATTTATATATTTATTTCCTTATTTTAATTATTCACAGATTTTTTGAGTTAAACTCCATAGTTTTCGTTTTTACAAAACGATATGTTAAATACTTGTTTGACAAAAAATATGTTAAATAGTTATTTTCTCACTTTCAAAAGGCCTTTCAGCTGGTGTAGTCTGATTTTGAATAACACTAATAGTTAAGGAAAAAAAAAAAATTCGATGGTCATTTATCATTGAGTTTCCTTTTCAATAGAATGAAAAGAAAGCTAGTTTCATTTAATTTCCCTAATTACTCATAGTAATTTTACGTCAATTTCATAGTTTTCGAGTTATAAGGTTAAAACCTTAACTAGTGTGGTGCCCAGGGGGGGGGGACGGGGGACGGGGGCGTTATTTTATTATTTATTTTATTTGTTTATTGTTGTTATTCTATTCTTTATTTTACTTTACCTAATTAATTTGTTTTACTTTCACTTCACTGCTGAAGGACCACCAGTGTAGTGCCTTGTCATTAAATTAACTTCGAATGGGGAACTCTCATGGCAATTAAAACTATATTTACTTTGATTAATAATATTAATTAATGGTCCCTGATGTTGGATATTTCCCTGGATATTAAGGAAAGAAAGCTGCCACCACTCCCAAAGGTTTAATGAGAATTAGGGGATTCTCAGGGAATTTAATTTCTTCCTAAAGGGAAGTTAAAATATTCGAAAGAGAAAATAATTACTACCAGGGAAATATAGGCGACCAATGAAAAGAAAGGGGGAACTGATTTAACAATTTAGTTATTTGGTAGAGTGGACTGAGTTTCAATAAGGCACATGGATTCGTGGATTTGTTTCATATCCTTTTTCAAGAGTGTTGAGCACCTCCCTAATAACATTACCACACCAACAGAGGTTATTATAATACGAAATCACTTCTTTAGATTTACTAGTTATTTATTTACTGTATAGTTGGGATGGAATATACCTTAAACATACACTAAGGCATCAGAAGCTTAACTGTTTACAACAGAGAAAACGACCATAAACGTACACACTGAGTTGGTCTTCCTTTATCTCATTCAGAGATATCAATTTCTTTTCATACACTAAAACAAACTTTATACCCTTAACTCCCTTCCCTAATTATGTCACCCTGTAAATGTTGTGAATTTAGTAACTGTACCTGAGAGTGGTTAAGTAACCTTTTCTCAGAGAATTTTTCCTAAACTAGGGTGAAAACATTACTTTCTGGGTTCAACATTTCCGACATATTCATCTTCCACGAACATTGAATTTCCTTCCTACCCTGAAGAACTAACAAAAAAAATTACTTTGGCCAACCTAATACGACTACATCTTAAAACAAGCCCACGTGGTTCCCTTATACAACAAAGAAAAATATCTTAGATGGGGCATAATTCACCCCGTGGTTTGACATTACTAACAAATACATAGTGGGAAATGTGTTCACTGTATAGGTGTGATGGTGGAGTCCTGCGAACACAATCAAGGGTGTACCACGAGTGATAATTCACTTCCTTAACTCAGAAGTTAATACACAGTCACAATAACATACAGATTACCATGAAAAATATATATTATACATTATGAAATATTATTTTGAAGGGGAACAGGAGGCCATGCGGTTTTGAAACCACGTTGTCCTTCTTGAAGAGAAGGAAATTGATATTATCCACTTATAATAGATCTCAATAGGAGTTTACATGTATTGTCAGACTACTGGGGAAGATTGTGGACTATATAATAATGGCGAGAGGTATTGGATTTCACAAATATTGAGGGATTTCGAGAGCGATGTCACTCACCTGCGAACACAATGAAGGGTGAGCCACTAGTGATGCTCTCTGGGAAAGGCGGGAGATGAGAAGGGGGAAGGGGGGGGGTTTCGAGGATATTCCTCCTTTGATCTTATTATTAATTGATTATTGAGACGTGAAATAGTTATCAATTTATAGGAAATTAATTTTGACGCTAAATAAGTGACATTTAGATATCTATTGAACCTGATCTCTGGATTACTATATAAGGGAACATTTTTGTCTACGTGACTTTTAGCACGTCCCGGGCCCCCGGGGCATGATCGCCTCACATGATGCAATATTACGTCATCCTTAACAAAGTTTTGTGGGAAGATAACTAAGTAGGTTAATTATATTGGACTATGGAAAGCATTTTGACAAGTTAATAACTATTAATAGTGATTAGATTATGATATTAATTTCTTTCCATAGAAAACTGTCTGGTGGGAGGGGTTGACTGCATAGGATTTGAAAGTTTGGAAAAACAATTCTAATATAAACCTTAATATAAACATATAGTATGAAAGTATGAATGATGTGAGTAAAAACATTTATATAATGCAGTATCCCCTTGGGAATACAGGATCTAAGGGCAGACTAAACAAAACAAAAAGGTACATTCAGTACGCCTATTTGAAATTAAATTGGAGGCATCACACTAGTTTGACAGAAAAAATGCACCTATAATCATTTAAATAATTTTAAAAGGCGTATCAGCTAGTGTAGTTAGATTTCTTTTTTTTTTACTCACAGGTAATGAAAAAAAAATTTTCTTCATTATATAAAGAGTAATTTCATTTTTAAATGTCGCAACAGAAAGTTTGGTTCATATTCACTCTTTGTCTATTCGTAGTCATTGTACGTATACCTTATGGTTCTCGAGCTATAATGAGAAAATCAGTTTTGTGTTAAAAAATAAACTATGGAAAAAAACATACTTGGTTAGTACAACATATACACTGTATGAGACACGTTTTGAGACGAGTTCTATAATTTAATTTGACCTCTTAATATTATCAGATTGTCTTCATTTACCGATATGTTGTAGGGAATATTATATTGTACATTCCACATCATTGGTCTGCCATATACACCAAATATTTTCTGAATTATTCATATATATGTGTTTTATGTGTTGAGTTACTCCTCTTTGCAAAAGGGCAAGGCACTTGGAAATACAGTATTCTTTGTTAACTTGAAGGGGTAACTTAATTATTTTACTATATCATTTCAATAACTAGGCTTCATACTCGTAAAAATTATTATTATTATCATTACTATAATTATTAACAATCGGTAATTATTGCATTTTGTTAGAAAATTCCAAAAATATGGAAAAATTAGAAACTTAAACATAAACGGCTCTCAAATAGCTCTCGAGAAAGATCCGGCTCTTCTCGTTCATCTGGAAGAGCCGGCTCTATGAACCAATTCGTTCACAAGCGCCCATCACTACTGCCTTGCAACCATAGCAGAACCACAGCACATCCTCTTCATCCTTCAACACATTGAACAACTTGATACTGCACTTGCCACAACCACAGTGAAACCATTTCTTGCAGTGGTCACATTCTACAGCATTGTCACTTTGCTTAAATGGTACCTTACATTTGGAGTAGTTGTTGTCTTCTTTACCCATGGTCCGCCTGCCTCTGCTTTGTTGTTGGTCCTCATCCTTGTCCTCCATGTTCACTACCGCTCCTCCAGGCGTTGGCTTTCCACACCGTTCACACTTCTCCTGGTCACTTCCTATTCAGGTGAACTCTTGACAATCCGTGCACTGTTTCTTCTTCTTACTTTTATTCCTTCTATCCTGTTCGCTCATGCCTTATTCCATGCAAAACCCAGTGTTTATATTAGAGAGTCGGTCCGTCAGACCGCCACCTATTCAGTCCCTATAGTTCTTAAACCAGTTGTGGCAACAAGATCAAGGTTAATGAATGTCAACACGAGACATGATAAAAAGTCAAAACCAATGTTCCCGTCAAGGCTGAAGGGCTAGTAGAGGGCCTATGCATCACATTCATTAGGCTTAGGGTGAGTTGAAGTTCGTGATAATAACATGAAGTAACGAGTATGCATGAAGCAGATTATAATACAAGACCTATATGGGGTGTAGGTTATATCGGTGACATATGTGATTATTTATATTTGTATTCGTGTTATATGTGTACCGAGGGTCAGAGTTGGTATACGAACAGAAAACGAATATAAAAATAATGGACAACTTTAATGATGAATAAAATAAATAAAGTACTCGCTATATCCGTGGTGGTGCTCTTACAAATGCTTATCCACCCTTAGCGACACAAACATAAACATATACCTTAACACAAAAATTCCTATTCTATCCTACCTAACTATACGTGAGGGAACTGATGGAAAACGACCAAAATACACTCACGCCACAAATATTGTTTGAGAGTCACTGGGTCCTTCTGGCCGTCGTCCTTGTTTGAGAGGCAACTCCACATGCAGCCTTCGTCAAACACCAACCGAAAGACAGTCTTTTGCTGGTCCTCTCGGCAGCTGTATCCGGGAGGACAATTTACCGTTAGATATTAATAACAATGTTTTTCAAGTGTGGCAAGGCTTTTAGGAACACTGAAGGCTTACCTGTCTGGAGCGGAGTCACGGAACACTAGTGACTGACCTTCCGCCCAGACCGGTATATATATCCTCAGTTCCAGTGGTCACGCGTTTTTCCCATCATCCTCTTTCGCTAGTAGTACCTACTCTAACCATAACAAGGTATCTTAACGAGCGTTGAGAATACGAGGATTTACCGGTGATTCCGCAAAGGAATCACCGTAATGATAGTTGGCCCGTTGTACTCGGTACACGGCTTTCCTCTTTAAAAAAAAATAAATCCTCGTATTCTCACACTCGTAAGAACATGAGTTTATATATTATCAACATAAGTCGGGACCGGTCTTCTTCTTCTTTCTTCTTGTCTCTATACAAGACTTCCGAGTCAGACGTGACTCGACCTCCTGGTCGGAATAGGTGAAGCCAACTCCCACCAGTCCTGGCAAACTGAGCAGGGTGGTGATCCTCAGCGGGGCTTCACCAAGCCTTCGTCCTTGGGGGGGTAACATCCAGGTCCTTTCCCTGGGGCAGAGTCCAGAGCCCCCAGGATTGCGGTGATCACTGCTTCAGCTGCGGGACCAGTGTTTCAGCTCGGCATCTCCTTAGCTGCAAAAAAGTTTTAGAGGCAGTAACCTTTCCTTAGAACACTCAGGGATCTATTAATCTCTCTCCTCAGCACTCCTCTACGTATCTTCTCACAGGCCTCCGTTGTCGGGCTGTGCGTGGCTCTTCCATATCATCCTCACCATCCTCGGAAGGCAACACGATCTCGCTCATGTCGATTATATACCCCTCCTCCCCTACAAAACGTTTTAATTTGTCTGGTGCCCGGAGGATTGTGTCGCCACTGAAAGTGTTTTCCAATTCGTATGACACTCCTCCCTGCTTCACTTCCTTCACTTTATAGGGGCCAATCCACTTTATCCCTAGTTTGCGTTCGATGGAAGACCTAATTTGTTCTTTCTTTACCCACACTAGATCACCCACACTTACTGTTTGTTCTTTTCTACCGAGATTAGCTCGACAATAAGGACAATATTTTTCTCTCCTATCCCATTGTCTAAGTCTCCTCTCGACTCTTTCTAAATTGCCCCTCCCTGTTGGTGTTCTCGGAGGGTTACGTGCTATGGCACCTTGGGATGGTAAAGCTGGTTCAATTGTTCGCACGTTATCCCGTTGTTGTGCTAGCACCACTATTCTCTCATTATCTAATTTGCTCAGAAACTTTTTAAGGGTTACATTCTGGTCCAAGTACAACTCTAGCCTATCTCTACTTTCTTTAGGCATGCCCTTCAGTAGTTTGTTTTTAATGAGCTGTTCAGTGTTAGGCACCTCTCCCGACTTTGTCTGTACTTCTAACAACGCAAGTTTACATTTTAGGTTGGTTACAAATTCTATTGGGTCTTCGTCATACGTATATTTTAAATCGTTCAAGGAATCAAAGATACGGTCTTCACTTTGGTCGGTGAGTTCAGTAGTTAGGTGCTTCTTAAAGTTCTCCCACGACATAACTTCTTTATTAAGGATATTCTGAATAAATAGTGAAAGGGGTGAATCTACTCGCATCCGAACTATTTGTTGTCGTTCGTCTGTTAACTGAGAACAACTTTCTACCTGTGACAAGAAAACAGTGAGTCGTCCCGCGCCGTCTACACCATTCAACTGACGTAACTCCAGAATAGGGATATCACGTGGCTTCAAAAAGGTTTTAACTGATCTTTCAAGGGGGGGTGCAGATTCCCTGCGGCGCAGTTCACCTATTAAATCCTCAACACAAAACCTTAAATTATCCACTTCCCTTTCTAACGACTCCATTTTCCTCTGATCGTGATGACCGACTTCTGAACACTCTGGTTTTATTGCTCCATCAAGCGCTTGTTCACCCACTTCGGTTACTTCCTCCTGGGGAAACCACGAGTCGCCTAACAAGTCTATCTGAGAATTCATAATTAAAATTTAATTGGAGGGGGGAAGGACCCATACGACCTTAAGAAAAAAAAACTCTTCTTCCTCTTTCAAATCTAACCCGTGAATTGAATCTTAATCACACTAATCAAAAGTTAAAGCAAAAAAAAAATCAAGAACTAAAAAAAAATACCACCTGTTAAATTTAGTTAAGCCGTATCCACGCAGATACGGAGGGGAGGGGAAGGGTGCTCAGCGACCCGAAGGTCGCGACTCACTTACTAGTCCTGGGGTCCAGTGCCCGCAGGGGAGACTTGGAGCACTCTTCTCACCCTGGCTGAAAAATGTGCTAAAAGGATTCCCCTAATTGCTCATCTGGGCGTAACCCCAGTGTGCCTCAGGTTGGAAGGCATGGGCGTTGTTAATGGCGCCTCTCAGCTTGTCCTTTACCCTCTCTCTACCTTCGCGGTTAAAGTGTACTCCGTCAGATCTTAAGGAGTATAAAAAAAGCTTGGCACCAAAGGAAATAAATTCCTTACCCCGCAAAGCTCTCTTTTGGAGTTTGTTGTTAACTCCCTTGGCCACTTTATTATAAGCCTCCTGCTCGATCCTAGGCCTCCAACGTATTTCAGTTAGGCGTGGCTCAACTAGACAAATCTTTACCCTGGGGGTGCAACGAGCCTCCAGCTGTTCTACAATAAGTTTTATGTTATTGACGATGTCCTTCACCTGACACCGGGGGTGGATGTCATTACTCCCCAGCCACAAAATCACCATGTCATAACGGCTGTTGAATACAGCGGTCAGGTGTTCATTATGAAAAAAGGACCGGGCTGTGGCTCCAGGTGATTTAAATATCTGGACATCAATAGGAGAGGGTAAGTGGTCCAGGTGAGAGGGCACTTGGCTATGCCCTACAATGGCTACTTTAAACATCTAAACTACGATTATCCCTATTACCACTAAGAGAATAATAAAAAAAAATGACTTGGGGGGCTAACTACCTACCTAACTAGCACTACGTAGCGTCCTCCGGACAACGTGGGCTGATGCGTAATTTGCATCTACACCGCTGCAACCACTGTACCGAGGGTCAGAGTTGGTATACGAACAGAAAACGAAAATAAAAATAATGGACAACTTTAATGATGAATAAAATAAATTAAGTACTCGCTATATCCGTGGTGGTGCTCTTACAAATGCTTATCCACCCTTAGCGACACAAACATAAACATATACCTTAACACAAAAATTCCTATTCTATCCTACCTAACTATACGTGAGGGAACTGATGGAAAACGACCAAAATACACTCACGCCACAAATATTGTTTGAGAGTCACTGGGTCCTTCTGGCCGTCGTCCTTGTTTGAGAGGCAACTCCACATGCAGCCTTCGTCAAACACCAACCGAAAGACAGTCTTTTGCTGGTCCTCTCGGCAGCTGTATCCGGGAGGACAATTTACCGTTAGATATTAATAACAATGTTTTTCAAGTGTGGCAAGACTTTTAGGAACACTGAAGGCTTACCTGTCTGGAGCGGAGTCACGGAACACTAGTGACTGACCTTCCGCCCAGACCGGTATATATATCCTCAGTTCCAGTGACGTCACGCGTTTTTCCCATCATCCTCTTTCGCTAGTAGTACCTACTCTAACCATAACAAGGTATCTTAACGAGCGTTGAAAATACGAGGATTTACCGGTGATTCCGCAAAGGAATCACCGTAATGATAGTTGGCCCGTTGTACTCGGTACATATGTTTGACTGTGTGGGATTCCAGAACAATATAACTTTTAGTATAACAAAACTAGACCTGTAGTTATTAAACGGAGATAAGGTTGAGTCAAGTGGGACTGAAACTAGTCACTCCTGCCCCTAGTACTTCCGACCCTGGTCACTTCTTCCCCTAGTTTCTGTGGTGCCATTGAGTGTGCGTCTACTAAGGCAAGATCAGCACATTTAATACAACTGTCATCACCATCACCTTATCGTGGCTGTATGTGTGCACTGTCAGGTCTGAGACAACACAGTATTTTTGTACCGAAGCCAGTTGCACGTACAGTCCCCTGGAATCCCTGCGAGGCTCTCCCTAACCTTCACAGTGATCGCAGGGATAGTATACCAGACTCTTCCTAACCAAAATACCGAATCAGGCGACATATGTCACCTCCTTTTTCATGGGATCTGTCATTGGCTGAACGCCAGTGACCCCTCCTTCATCTTAATCCCCAAATTATCTCTCTCTCTCTCTCTCTCTCTCTCTCTCTCTCTCTCTCTCTCTCTCTCTCTCTCTCTCTCTCTCTCTCTCTCTCTCTCTCTCTCTCTCTCTCTCTCTCTCTCTCAATAATTCTAAAATTTATTTGTATTTAAAAGGTGAATATAAATAATCTTATAAGACATAATTTAAATATACAAATAGGTGTGTGTGTGTGTGTGTGTGTGTGTGTGTGTGTGTGTGTGTGTGTGTGTGTATGTGTGTGTGTGTGTGTGTGTGTGTGTGTGTGTGTGTGTGTGTGTGTGTGTGTGTGTATAATAATAATAATCGGTTTATTCTTGAGGCAGTCAAGGACTGAAATTATATATTCGGGTGTGTGTGTGTGTGTGTGTGTGAGTGAGTGAGTGAGTGAGTGAGTGAGTGTGAGTGTGTGTGTGTGTGTGTGTGTGTGTGAGGAATAGCATCAGGTGACAGACAGCAGGGACTATCAGGTCACCTGACACCTGACCTGACTCGTCTCCTCAAGCCATCTACACCCATCAAGCATCCACCTACAAACATTAACTGTCCACCCCAAGTTTTGTGAAACAAATCAGTAACCTGTAAATCCCATGTATACACCACATAACTACATTTTGTTCACCATAAGGCGCTAACACTGGCTTGACGCCGATAAGTTTTTTTTTTAACAATGTATTTAAAAAAAATAAAAGTATTGAATCTGAAACTGAATCGAGAGAAAAAAAGAGAGAGAGAGAGAGAGAGAGAGAGAGAGAGAGAGAGAGAGAGAGAGAGAGAGAGAGAGAGAGAGAGAGAGAGAGAGAGAGAGAGAGAGAGAGAGAGAGATTATTTGAGGACTGGAGGTCAGCCAATGACAGTTCTCAAGAAAAAGGAGGTTGACATATGTCGCTTGATTCGGTATTTTGGTTAGGAAAAGTCTGGTGTACTCTTCCTGTGATCACTGTGAACCTTAGGGAGAGCCTTGTACAGTTTCCAGGGGACTGTACAAACAATTTTTAGGAATATAGTGGGTTATTTTTTAAGCGCTTACAGATAACATAAGAACATAAGAAAATAAGGAAGCTACTAAAGGCTCGGAGGCTTGCACTAGGTAGTTCCTATTAATCCTAATCCCCCTTATTACCTACACCCACCTCCCATTCCCATCCATGAAGTCGTCTAGTCTTCTCTTAAAACTCCCTATTGTCTTTGCACTAACTACCAGCTGATTGACTCTATTCCAATCATCTACCATCCTATTTGTAAACCAATTTCTGCCTATTTCTTTATTAAATCTACATTTTTCTAGTTTGAATCCGTTATTTCTTGTTCTATCCTGACTACTGATCGTAAGAACTTTTCTTACATACCCATTATTAAAACCCTTCACCCACTTAAATACTTTAATCAGATCTCCCTTTACTCTACGCCGCTCCAGTGAGTGCAATTTCAAAAGCTTTAATCTCCTTTCATAGCTAAAATTACGAATCCCTTCTATCATTTTAGTCACCCTTCTCTGGACTGACTCTAACAAAATTATATCCATTCTATAATACGGTGACCAAAACTACACTGCATAGTCGAGGTGAGGTATGACTAACGCTAAATACAGTTTCAAAATAAACTCAGCACTTCTACTTTTAATATTTCTAGTAATGAATCCTAACAACCTATTAGCCCTATTTCTAGCCTCAATGCATTGTTTTCTGGGACGGAGGTCTGAGCTAACCTGAACACCCAAATCCCTTTCACATTCTGACCTATTCAGCATTACCCTGTTTATATTGTACTGTTTTGAGGATTTTCCCTACCAATATTCATTACTTTACACTTGTCAATATTAAAATCCATCTGCCACTTAACTACCCACTCTTATAACCTATCTAAGTCCCCCTGCAAGTCTTTTGCATCAGATTCTGATATAATAATCGTGCTTATCTTAGAATCATCAGCAAATTTACTAATATCACTACTAATCCCATTGTCTAAGTCGTTAATGTATATTATAATACAGGTCCCTGTGGCACTCCACTTGTTACTCGTCCCCAATTAGACTTTAAACCATTGTGACTCTTTGCTACCTATTGCTTAACCATGATCTAATCCAGCAGAGAACTTTCCCATCAATCCCATGCGCTCTAACATTACTTAGTACCTTTACCTCGTTGTCATCCTCTATTGGTATGGCATTCACTGGCGTCACCCACCGTGTTTGCATTGAATTTGACATTTTCATTGTACGAAGAATTTCAAAAACACTTAGAAAATTATCAAAAGAAAAATCCACTATTCCTACGACCTGTGCCTTATTGTTTACCTGGTATAGCATCTTTCAAGTTATGTTAGGTTGATTATGTTATGTTAGGTTTGGTTATATAAGCTTTTTACCCAAAAGTAAGGCACGTGCCGTAGGGAGCACTATGAGGGTTGAGGATACGGCTGCCGTACCTGTAATCTGTGCCTATAAGTACTTACAGATACGGCAGCCGTATCCCGTTGTCATCCGCTATTCGTACGGCAGTCGTGCCCCGTTGTCATCCCCTATTCGTACGGTTGCCGTACCTGTAAGCATTGCCTTTTCTTTTGTTTTTAATCATTAAAAGGGTACTAGCTAAGGGATAACAAATATACGTTAAAAAAATAATCCCGCTTGTCACCAGACCCTATAAAGAGGACAGTAGGTGTGGTTTAACATCTACCATTAAATACGGACACCTAATGCTTTTCTTTGATTCCCAGCAAAGTAAAGGAGTGTGTAAATATTATGAATTGTTTTATGTTTCTGTTTGAGTGTCATTAATGAGTGTGAGCATCTCATTGTATTTATCTCCTTCATTAAATACACTTAATGCTTTGTCTTTTTATTCCCAGTAAAGTAAAGGAGTGTAGAAATATTATGAATTGTTTAATGGTTGTGTTTGAGTGTCAGCCTCTCAGCATCTCATTATACTTATCTCCTTTTAAGATGTCACAGTACAGAGGGAGAGGCGGGCAGCAGATATCACCTCGGCAACGACGCCTCAAGGATTTTTTTCCCAAGAGTACAAAGGGAATGACTACAGGGAATGCTATCCTTGACAACGATCACACTTCACGTCCCATTGCTACTGTGTAAGAATGCCTAACCTAACCTAACCTTACCTAACCTTGCCTAACCTAACCTAAGCTAAGCTAACTTAACCTAACACTGTTAATTTCGCTAATAAAATACTGTAGTTGTGTTTACTTATGGATAATGTACCTTGTGAGAGAGAGAGGGAGAGATTATTATTAAAATTATTATCAAGGATATTAAAGCAACAAACTATACATAGAATAGGACATGATTCATATAATTTACTTTGATACGTTTTTCACCGTTTTATTGTGTGTGTGTGTGTGTGTGTGTGTGTGTGTGTGTGTGTGTGTGTGTGTGTGTGTGTGTGTGTGTGTGTCTGTGTCTGTGTCTGTGTGTGTGTGTTTGCAGGTCACCGTTGGTAGGGTCAACAGAGTGGATCTTACTGGTTGATGATGATGATGAGGACTTCAGTGTGACACAAGTTAGAAGTAAGATAGAAACTGTATTCTCTCTCTCTCTCTCTCTCTCTGGCTCTGGCTCTGGCTCTGGCTCTGGCTCTGGCTCTCGTGCTCTCGCTCTCTCTCTCTCTCTCTCTCTCTCTCTTCGCTCTCTCTCTTATTTACTTATACTTATAGTTGGCTGGAGAATTTAATAAAAACAAACATAAAAAAAACTTCAATTAGCAAGATTACACCATGTCAAAAGTAAAATTTTTTTTCTTTTCATGTAGGTAAATCTGAAGAAACTTTTCCACTTCATAATAAGCCAATCCCAAAAAAATTGAAAGAAGAGGAAGAAGAGAATGTGAAAGGCGTTCGTAAGACTTCAAATATAATCATTGTGTCTGATGGTGATGATGATGTTGTCTACCTTAAAGATATGATAGAAGATTCATCACCCATTAAAAACAAGGTGTGTTATTATTACTTTTATTATAGTACGTATAGGTTATTTGCAGCAGTGGGAGGCGGTGATCTAGTGGCTAGCGATCAGGCATACCAGCTCAGGGTTCTGAGTTCGAGTCCCGGCACGCGCTGGCCACTTATCTTTGGTAATACTGCCGAGTATTACAAAGATCACCCACATGTTACCGTAACACTATCCTCGACGGGACTGCAAAGTTATATGCTTAAGGAACTTCCGCTGGCAGAATGAGCCTCTCTATATGAAACAAGGCATCACTTAAAAAATCTAACCCGCGCTTCTAACATTGTCCCTTAGATAGTATCTTTCTAATGTAAAAAAGAAGAAAAAAAAACAGATCTTCTTGGTCCTATTATTACTTTGGTTTCCATTTATTATTTCTCTACCACTTTAAAATATTCAAGATGCTACACCCAATTATTATATTATTTTTTATTTATTTCATGTGCAGTGTGTGCGTGTGCGTGTGGGTGCGCGTAGGCGTGGGCGTGGGCGTGTGGGTGTGGGTGTGTGTGTGTGTGTGGGGGTGTGGGTGTGGGTGTGTGTTGGGTGGATGGGTGGGTAGGTAGGTGGGTGGGTGGGTAGAGGGGGTATGTGTGGATGTGTGTGTGTGTGTGGGTGTGGGTGTGGGTGTGGGTGTGGGTGTGTGTGTGTGTGTGGATGTGTATGGGTGTGTGTGGGTGTGTGTGCACTTACCGTGTATGTAGTTTTGATTCTATAGACATCCAACTGTGATATTAAAAAAAATTTATCTATAGATGAGTGAAGCGTTGAATAATAATTCTTAAACATTGCTTAACAGGTAAAAGAAAAATCAGAAACCGGATTTAACATTGGAGACGATGAGGATTTTTTTTATTTCAATGAGGAGGAAGGGGAGGAGGATGTGCCGAGGTGGGAGGATATGGTGGAGACGTAGGATTTCCTAGACACCGAAACTGCTACAAATATCACCACAGATACCCCCCCCCCCCCGTGGGATCCACCGCGACGTGATGGGGGTGTTTGCGTGTCCGTCAGGGCCCGACAAGATGATCCCGGCCGTAGGCTGGTGTGGATCACCGGTGCCGCCCGCCAGGGGGATTGCCCATCGTGGGCCGTCCTGCGTTAGCTGGAGGGTGCTTGGGTCGGTAGGCATCGAAGCCGGGATCTTTGCTCGCCGCTGCGGGGCAAATTTTCGGTGCCACGAGGGCTGCTATTTAAACCGGGTAGTCCAGTAGGGGACGAAGTAGCCCGCCCTCGCCGGCAGCGCTTGACCCCTTTTGCCGATCCAGTAAGCGGTTTACCCATGACCCCCGATGCCATTCTTTCTATTTAGACTAGTCTATGGATAACGAAACACTACTTTGCCGCCCTCGAGTGGTACCCGATCAGTCCCTCGAGGCCTCTGCTGCTGGTCGCCGTCCCCCTGACGTCTCTGCCTGCCCAATGGACCTGGTTTCGGCTTCTTTGCCTGTTCCTCAGACTCGTACTACTATATCATCTTCTACTCCTCCTACACTCCCTTGTACCCCTGCCCCCTCCACAGCTTATCATGCTACTTCATCCTATGCCCCACCTCCCGCGTCTTCTCTCCCTCCTGCTACCGCCATCCCGCCTCCCCCAGGGTTCGGTCCTCATTGTTCCTCATCCTTCTCTACTACTACCAAGGTTTCTATTCGCACTCCTGTAGTCTCCTCATTTCACATGCCCCCTGTTCCTCCTTCTACTGTCCCTATTTCCAGCGTCCCTTCTACTGCCCCTCTCTCCTCCCGTGTCTACCACTATCCTGACTCTCTCTTCCACTCCTACCGCTCTTCCAGCCTCCCTCCCCGCCACCTCTGCTCCATCTTCTATTACTACCTTAGCCCCTTATGTTCCCTCTTCCTCTAGTAAGAAGACGGCACAGCCCCGGGTAGGCTCCTCTCGTGGCGCGCCTCGCCCCCTCTGTCTATGACCTCTTTGCCCCTGCCCGCTGGGATCGCTTCTTTACTATCCCCCTCTCCGCTCCCTTCTCTAAGAATACCCTCCACTTTCAACGCTGCTTACAGGAACAAGTGGGCAAGGTCCACTTCCAGACCCGACCTGACCGTTCTCGCCTGGTACGTGTGGAGACTGAGACTCGGTCTCAGGCCATGTCCAACTTGTTGGCCCCATCCGGTGACCCCTTCTGTGCGACCCCTGACGACCGTCTCAACACGTGCACTGGCACTATTTCCATCTCTCCTCAAGATTGCCCTATTGACGACAAGGTCTGGTCAGACTGTCATACTGACCTTCTCGACCTACTCAGCGAGTATGACGCTGTCAACGTTCGCTGCCACACCTTGTCCCCCCGGGGTCGCCAGAAAACCCCCACCAATGTTGCTCGGATATCTTTTAAGCGCCACGATCTTCCTACTCATGTCTACGTTGGGGGCGCCATGCGCCCCGTCCGGCCTTATGTTCCTACTCCGCGCCAGTGCTGAAACTGTTGGCGTTTTGGCCACCCTGAGAAACACTGCCGCTCTGCTCTCCGCTGCCCTTTGTGTGGCTTTACCCACATCCGCGATGAATGCCCTGCTACTACCCGGCGCTGCTACAATTGTTGTGGCCCTCATAATGCTCTCTACCGCGGCTGCCCAGCCTATAAGTTTGAGGCTGAGGTTGCTGGTATTCGCTTCCGTGACGGTCTCACGTTACGTGAGGCCCGTCAGGAAGCCCGTCGCCTAAGCTTCACCCGCTCTCCTCACCATGTCGTTGCCTCTGCCTCTGCCCCTCACTCTCCAGCCACGTCCTCTTCTTCCCGGTCCTCCGCCTCCCTCCCCTATCCCTCCTTCCACCCATCCCTCACCTCTACCTCCTTCCTCTTCCTTCTCCCCCTCCCCCCTCCATCCTCCACCTCCTGCTCTAAATTTTTTGTTGTCCTTGATCCTGATACTCCTACCTCCACCACCGCCCGTATTCCTGCCCCTCCCTATCCACGCCCCCAGCGCTCCCACTCTACCATGCGACAACACCGCTCTGAAGCTTTGGTCTCCTCTCCCCCTCCAACCTCCTTTCCCGCTTCCGCCTTGATCTCTTCGTCCCCTCTCCACCTCTCTAAAAAGACTCGCCCTGCACCTTCCTCTCCCGCTCCTTCCGAGGATGATACCCTCTCTGCCATTGCTGCGTTCATAAAGAACACGAATCCCTTGTCCTCCCCTCCTACCTCCATGTCTTCTTCCCTCCCGGCCCCTCCTATCCAGGTCGTGGCTTCTGTTCAGCCTCCTCCCAAGTACCTCCCTCCTACACCGACCCCCCTTCCTCCACCTTCTTCCTCTGCTGTCTCCTTTTCCCGACACCCCCTTCTTTGGCCACCCCCCTCCCTCAGCCCCCTTTTCCCCCCTCTGTCCCCGGTGCTCCGCCCTCTCCCCCTTCCCCGCTTTACTCTCCCCTCCCTCTCTCGTCTTACCCCGCCTGTTCTTCGGTGCAGTCCCCTTCGTCTACCCCTCCTCCTCCTTCCTCTGCTGTCCGATCTCTCCTCTCTCTTGCCCTACCGCCTGGCTGCTCCCATACCGATCTCCTCTCTCAACCTTCTCCCTCTCCCCCTACCTCGCCCGCTCCTGACACTCTTCCTTCTCCCTTGCTTCTTATGGATATGGACCCAGTCCTTTACCTCCTGCGAACGCTCCTCCCTCACCTACCCCCATTCAGAGTCTTATTCCTTACTGATCATGTCTGTTCTTCAGTGGAATATTCGTGGTTTTCGTGCCCATCGACAGGAACTTGGTCAGCTCATTTCCTCTAATGCCCCCATGGTCCTCTGCGTTCAGGAAACGTTCCTTACTAGCCCGCCCACCCCTATTCCCCAGTACCACTTTTTTTCCTCCCCGCACTCTATCTCTTCTTCTGCTATCCTCCTTCACCAGTCTGTTGCTTCTACCCCTCTTCCTATCCCTACTACACTTCTCTGTACGGTTCTTCGTATCTACCTCCGCCGTTGGGTGTCTCTCGTTTCCCTTTACCTTTCTCCTTCCCAGCCTCTCAATCTTGATGCCCTCCGCTCCCTTTTCTCTAACCTCCCTTCTCCCCTCCTTGTGGTTGGTGACTTCAATTGTCGCCACACCCTTTGGGGGGATTCTGTGGTCACCTCTCGTGGCAGCTCTCTCGACCGTTTCCTTAAAGACTTCGACCTTGCTATCCTTAATACTGCCGCCCCCACACACTTTGATCTCTGCACCCAGACTTTCTCTTGCCTCGACCTCGCCCTCTGTTCCCCCGACCTACTACTAGATCTCCACTGGTCGGTTCTTGACCGCAATCCCTGTAATGATCATTTCCCAGTTCTTCTCTCTCCTACTTCCTACATCCCTATTCCCAGTCCCCCTCGCTGGTGCTTTGGTAGGGCAGATTGGCGTGCTTTTGCCTCACTGTCTACCCTCCGCCTCTCCTCTCCTGATTTTACCTCCTCTTCTGATATGTTGATCTACTTTACCGCGTCTGTCCTCGCTGCTGCTTTTGTTTCCATCCCTCAGACTTCCCGCCCCTTTACTTCCAAGTGTGTTCCCTGGTGGAATCCTGCCTGCATTACGGCCTTTCGCTTGAAGCGGGCGGCCTGGAGTAGTTACCGATGTAAACGGGACACTCCCGGCCAGCTCCCAGCCTTTGTTCACTTCAAACGTGCTTCGGCTAGGTTCCGCCGGACTGCTAGATTGGCTCAGTCCAACAGCTGGCGTACTTATGTGTCTACCTTAACTTCCTCTACCCCCATTGTTTCAGTCTGGCGCCGTATTCATAAATTGTCAGGTAAACACCCACCCTCCTTCGCTCCTGTACTTCGCCTCCAGAGTGATATTGCTGAGCCCCTCCAGGTTGCTACTGAACTGGGCTCGTTTTTCAGCAGCGTCAGCAGTGGCTCCCATCTTTCTCCTGAGTTTGCTGCCCTTAAGGCAGCACGTGAGTACACCCCTATTACTTTCACACTTTCTTCTAACGCTTCACACAACACTCCCTTCTCCCCCTCTGAACTTACCTCTGCCTTGAAGTGTTGTCGTAACATCTCTGCGGGCCCTGATGGTGTTCACTATCAGATGCTCCGCCACCTTCCTACCGTCTCCCTGACCTTCTTACTTACCCTTTATAACCGCGTTTGGCTAACTGGGGACTTTCCACCCTAATGGCGCGATGCACTTATCCTTCCTTTTCTCAAGTCTAACAAATATGGTGCTCTCCCCCAGGATTATAGGCCTATCGCTCTGACTAGCTGTGTCTGCAAGCTCCTTGAGCGCATGATCAATTTCCGATAGATGTGGTATCTCAAAACAAAGAGCCTTCTCTCCCCCTCTCAGTTTGGCTTTCGATGTGCCCGCGGTACAGCGGAGCCTCTCGCCCGCTTACAAATGTGTATTACTTCCGGTTTTACTCGCCGAGAATCTGTCCTAGCCATTTTCTTTGACCTTGAGAAAGCTTATGACACCACTTGGAGCTATCATATCCTTCACCAGCTGTCCTGTGTCGGTGTCTCTGGCAACATGGGGGTTTTCCTCCATAACTTCCTCCGGAACCGTTCCTTCCGCGTTAGAGTCGCTTCTTCTTGCTCCTCCTCCTTCTGTCAGTACGAGGGTGTGCCCCAGGGCTCGGTCTTGGGTATTACTCTCTTCCTCCTGGCCATTGACGGCATCGTTTCTACCCTCCCGTCTGGTGTCAGGTCCTCTCTCTATGTAGACGATTTCGCCATTTATGCCTCGGGCAGCTCCTCCTCTCTGCTCTATCGCCTTCTTCAATCTGCTGTTACCGCCACCTCCTCTTGGGCCACCGACCATGGCTTTCGCTTCTCCCCTACAAAGTCTTTCTCTATTTACTTCTCTCGGTCCCGTACTGCTTATCCCCTTCCCCTTCTTATTTATGGTACCCCTCTTGAGTATCGCACGTCAGGCAAGTTTCTTGGGTCTTATTTTCGACTCTCGCCTCACTTGGCATCAGCATGTCCTTTCTCTCAAGGATACCGCCCTTCGCCGCCTCCGTCTCCTACAGACCCTCTCCCATGTGTCTTGGGGTGCTGACCGCAAGACTGCTTTCGCTGCATACTGTGCTGGTCCTTTCCGCCCTTGATTATGGCTGCCATGCTTAGTCTTCCGCCTCCCCTTCCGTCCTCAGCTTCCTTGACCCTGTTCATCACCTTGATTTCCGCCTTGCTCTTGGTAATTTCTGGTCTTCCCCTGTGGAGTGCTTATACACTGAAGCCGACCTTCCTTCTCTTCCCCTTCGCCAGGCCCTACTCTCCCTCCGCTGTTATGCCCATTCCCTTCAATTTCCCTCCTCCGCTTTGCTTATCCCTCCTTCTCTATCCGCGGCCTTTGCCTACCGGCCTCGCTTACCTGTTCCCTTCCCCGTCCGTATGCATGCCCTTCTGTCCCATCCTTCTTCCCCCTCCCTTAATCCGCTCCCATTCTCAACCCCTCCCTGGCTCTCCCCTCCTTTCTCCTTTTGCTCCTCTGTCTTCCCTGTCTCCCCGAAGTCTAATACCTCTTCCTGTGTCCTACGTTCCCATTTATCGGCTCACCTTCCTACTCATTCTGGTAGCGTACATGTTTATACTGATGGCTCCAAGTCTTCCACTGGCTCGGGCTGTGCTGTCCTGTTTCCTGATACTTATTTCCAATACTGCCTCCCTCTCGAGGCTAGTGTTCTTACTACTGAGCTGTTTGCGATTCTTTTTGCCCTCCGCCGCATCTTCCGCTTCCTCGCTTCTTCTTATACTATTTTTACCGACTCTTGGTCGTCCCTCTCCCTTTTATCTTCTTTTTCTTCTTCACATCCTCTTGTCCGCGACATCCAGGACTGGTTATTCCGCCTTTCTGTTCGTCACAAAACAATTCGTTTTTGCTGGGTACCCAGTCATGTTGGAATTACTGGTGATGATGCTGTTTGACTCTTTGGCACATGACGTCCTTACCCTTCCTACTTTTTGCATTTCCTCCCTTCCTGTTTCTGATTATTTCCCAGTTTTTCGGACTTTCCTTTATACCCGCTGGTAGTCTTTCTGGTCCACCCTTACTTCTAATAAACTTCGCGCTGTCAAGCCCTCTGCTTCCCATTGGTCTTACCCATCTCATCCTGCTAGACGCTGGGAGACTATCCTGGCCCGCTTACGTATTAGCCACACCAGATTCACCCATTTTTACCCGATGTCCCGTTCCCCTCCCCCCCTCTGCCCGTCTTGTGGCGTGCTTTCCTCCCTTCCCCATCTCCTCCTTTCATGTCCCGCCTTAACAGCTCCTCGTCTTGCAGCCTTCCCCCACCTCTCCTCCCTGTCTCGTACCCCCCGTCTTGCTGACATCCTCGCTGAGTCCCCTTCCTTTTCCCTCCCTGCCCTTGTGTCCTTTCTCCGTGCCGTTAACGTCCTTCATCTGATCTAACCCCTATCCGACCCTCTGCCCCCCCCAACCTAGCCTTGCTACTTAACCCTACTACCTAACCCTACTACCCCAATAGTGCCATATGGTCTTTGTTGCCTGGCACATTTCCCCCCCTGTTACGGGGCGTAGGAAACGAGACGTAGGTGCCAACTTTACTTGTGAACAAGTACAGTACAGAGTGCTGGGGAGCAGCTGTAGAACAGAGGCTGGTCTGGAGGCACGGCTGAAACTGCCTCCCTGGTAACCTCGCTGACCTGTTGTCAACTCCGATGAAGCAACGTGTCGGAGCCTCGGAGCTGTTGGCGGGCCTAACAGGCCAACACTCCGTACATCTCCTTTCGGGAGGAGAGAAGTGTTACAGGCCGAGGCGGTCCGGACACTTACGTATACGAGTGCCTTGGCGCCGTATAGGTGACGCTGGTGATGAGAACCGCACCCTGCGTTGATCAGCTACTTGTGGCGCGGCCTCGGGTTCATCTGACGGCGAAGCTGGCGGCGTTACTGGGCGAGGGCGTAGGTAGCGGCAATTCCTCCAGAATACTCTCCCACTCGGAATCTTCACGTGGCAATCGCCACCGGCCAGTCTCGCGGTCTTGTATGCGTACACGGGTGCCGATGCGTAGTGGTGGTAAAGCACGGGAGGAACGGTTGTAGTACTACTCCTTCCTCTCCCTCTCCGCAAACATCTTTGCATCGCACTCCTCATCCGCCGTCTGCCACTCAGAAGCGAAGGTACGCCTGTGTGCGGGTACTGCAGTCCGTAAAGGACGCCCAAATAGTACCTGGGCTGGGGAGCGGCCGTCAGGTCGTGGTGTGTTTCGGAGCTCCATCAAGCCACGGTCGAAAGCCTCGTTGTCGTCGCCGCTTGCTTGGAGACTTTTGCGATGAGATGCTTGGCTTTCTTAACAAAAGCTTCTGCGTGTCCGTTAGATTGAGGATATCTGGGGGAAGACAGAACGTGAATAATACCCCATCTCTTCACGAAGGACCTGAAAGCAGAGCTGGAAAACTGGGGCTCTCCGTCAGTTCGAAGCCGGACCGGCACGCCCACGTCCTTAAGGATGCCGCGCAGAAGCTTCAGTGTAGTTCGTGATGTTGCCTCTCGACCGTACTCTGCAATACACGGCCATCCGGAGAGACGATCAGCATATATCAAGTAGTCCTTACCGACGTACGTAAATAGATCTGCTGAAGCTTCCTCGAAGGGTCGCGACGGCAGAGGATCCGAGAGTAGCGGTTCCTTGGACTGTGACGGCAGCATCTCCTGACATGCATCACAACCGTGGGTCGTGTTGGTGATGTCGCTGTTGATGCCGGGCCACCACACCGTTTGACGAGCTCGCCTTTTCGTTGCTTCTACGCTTCGGTGGGAGTCATGTAGACTGGAAAGGACGTGACGCCTGAGTGAAATAGGGATAACCAGCCGAGACCCATACAACACCAAGCCATCCTCCGTAGATAGGTTCTCGCGCACCTTCCAGTAGTCACACAAAGAAGGCGGTAGATCTTGACGGTTCGCTGGAGATTCCTGTGTCTCCTGGCGGCCAGCTGCTTGGCTTCTCATTTCCATCTTGATGCGTGCTGCCCCTTGTTGCTAGGATCCTACTTACTGCGCCATGTTACGGGGCGTAGGAAACGAGACGTAGGTGCCAATTTTACTTGTGAACAAGTACAGTACATAGTGCTGGGGAGCAGGTGTAGAACAGAGACTGGTCTGGAGGCGCGGCTGGAAATGCCCCCCTGGTAACCTCGCTGACCTGTTGTCAACTCCGATGAAGCAACGTGTCGGAGCCTCGGAACTGTTGGCGGGCCTAAGAGGCCAACACTCCGTACACCCCCCCATATTACAATTACAATTACCACAGATACAACACAAGTTAAAACACAACCCCAAGATGTGTTTCAAGATAAATTTGGGAAGGTATTTAATTTACATCATTAAACCTTAAACTCATCTATTCATTACATTTAATCTCCTCCT